>JAWPHD010001730.1:0-298533 GCA_037043455.1 Cyrtodaria siliqua | reverse complement strand
GAAATGAGATGTAACATAAAAGAGGCATTTCAAAAATGAATTGAATTGAATTGGGTTTTAAGGCGCACCAACACATGAAAGGTTATATGCCTAACAGACATGAACATGCCAGGCTCATCCTCCATGAATATCGAGATAAAATATGGAAAATGGCCTAGAACATTCTCACCCTGAACTGCAGAGTTGCTGCAAATTCCATCGTAGAAACTTCATTGTTTTTCTGCCACTGCTTTTTTGATGTGAGCGAGACAATGCAGGGATCATGATTAAGACCTTTAATGAACATAAACAAAAAATGATAAAATGAACATGAATTTGGGGGTGATTCTAACCCTCTGCCTACCCCTCCAAAGGGATCTACAGTGGCCCTATTCTTTGCCTCGTGACCAAACGGGGCCTCCGGGAACCACATGGGGCGTAAAAAATGAAACAAGTAGATATTTAGAATGACCAATTAACCTGCTTCATATATAAAAATGGACTGTTCTTTCTTTGAATTAAGACCATTCCATTTATGTGACAAAGGCGTGTCTTGGGGGAAATGACTGATCAGCAGCTGGACATTGTAAACCATGATCGCCTTCACTGGCTGATCTGGGTTTACAGTGGACGCAAAGGCTTAGAGATATATGTGTTGTATGTGCTAAGGTTTATGTCTCTCCATCGTTCAGGGCATACTCAATGACCAATTAACAGACTGATTTTAAAGTCACTCAGCGTGGATCAGAATAAATAAATACACATCTGTCTTTGACACTGTAAATTGTTTACTGGCAAACACATCACAGAGGAGTTCAAGTGCACTGCACCCTAGCTAATGACATAATGGTAGATATCTGATAGAATTGTACCACCAACCATAGATGCTTGTTTAAAAGTAAAACTAACAAATTTGTTGAAAGTGTAAACTTTGGTAGATGGAAATGTTATCAGGAAAAGATAGAGGGGAGATAGAGTCAAGATAATATGTCAGTCCTTAATCTCCTAATGTTCTGACGATTTATCTGGGAATACCAGAGCTCAATCATTAGCCAATCAGGGTGGCTGCTGCAGCTCCTCTTGCAGTCCTGTAATATCGCAAATCGTATTTTATAGGTTCTGTTATTTTGCGCCATTTAAAATTATACGTATATATAATAATATAAAACATGCAGTTATATGTATTATAAAAAAATAAGTAATGAGTATTTTGTGTTTCATGGATACTTAAGTTGAAGCTCAGGGATTTTAAATCTTCACTCTGGTGTCATAATTTCTGGATTTGTTGGCAGATCATTGAATTTAATGGATTCATAGCCTGTTGTTAATGCCACTTTCAAAAATAGGTGACAGCTGGCAAAAACTAGAAATAACAGTGTATCCTTTCATGGTTTCTTGGAAAGTTGGCATTAATTTGTTGATAATAACATGTAATAAAGGTATTGCACAAAAATTAAAGTGACAGTAAATTAAAAAAAATATATTGACTGGAGATTGAAAAAACAATTTTGACTGTGAGTTTGAAAAAAAACAATTTTGACTGGGAGATTGATTTTAGTTGGAATACAGACCAATTTAATAAAAATAAAAATTCTATAAGTTTTGGCGATTTTAAAAATGAAAAGGAGAACCTTGTGTTAAATGATATGGAATTAATGTGCTTTAATCATACGTGAAGATAAAGATCAAAGAACTGCAAGGACTGGGTTGCTTATCTTCAAGGACCAAGGATTACAATATATATTACATCACACACCTGTATACAGCATATACTCACAAGCGTCTATCTCATCCAGGGAAGGTATACGGTATCGTACACACGCATGCACGCACACACACGCTAAGAGAGTACACTGTATCCTCAACATGTTTATTTAGAGATAATTAATAACCTCTTCATCTACATACAAATAAAAAACATTACGGCAATTCCCGGGGAGCAGCCTCCAATAACAGTGCTTTTACAGTTGCCAGCTCAAACCTATCTGTCGATCATGCTGCTTTATATGACGTCTCATGGAGAATGCAGAAGTAGTTCTGACAGTGAACTTGACACTTTCTGATTTGGCTCATACAGAAATGTAGTAGTTGTAATATCAACAGTTCATATAATTGTGTCTCGTTGATGTGGTTAATTTATGTGTATTTTATTAAGTTATGATGATATTATGATTACGAAGAAATGGTTAGGGATTCTTAAGTTAACGAGGAAGAGTCATTGGATGATGTTTTAGAGGATTATCTTGTGATGACAATTCAAGGTGTTTATGTAAAGTGAATTGAGAGTTACTCTATTTCTTAATTACTTTGATGGTTTCTGTAATGTGATTCATGAACTAATGTGGAATTAAGTTCCTAAATAGTTTGGAATACTGAATACCAGCATCAGAAAATAGTTATTAGCAGAACTCTATATATTTTTATTGTGAAGTTTGGTGTGAAGTTATCTATAATTTCATACTTGGAAGGATGATTTATATAATGATAAATTATGAACTTCTCGGTGAAATTTAAGGATGGAGTTACTCATTAGTTTTGACTACTGAATGTTGGTGAAGGAAATAGTGGAAAAGAATTGATTAGCCCATTTAAGTTCTTGGATGGATGATCTAATGTTGTTCAGTCATTATAGTTGAATAAAAATTAATATTACGTACTCTTTACTCAAGCAATGTCAGATTTGCAGGGAAAAAGGTTTAGCAGGATATTTTGCTTCAATGAAAGTTCAGTTTAAAGATTTGGATGGATTTTACTCATCTTCTTTTAGATGAAATTGTGTTGCTTTTATATAAATTGAGGCAATAGTGTTTAACGAATATAGTTTTATATGTATGGATTAGAAACATGACCAACAGACATGGACTGTTTTGTGGTAGAAAATAAATATGCTGAGGACCTGAGTATGGAGGTACGTGGGTATAGCGTTTATCAAATTTAAATTCATTATCAAATCAGGCCTGTGAAATTTGCAATTCTACTGGCCAAAGTGGTAATTGTATATATGCTAATGGTCCAAATGCATTTTAAAGGTCCAAATATTTTCCTCTGTACTAAGAAACTGTCAATTAAAATTTTGGTCTGTGATATAAAATAAGATGTTTGATAACAGTTGCCCAGCAGGCTTTCTAATTGAATTTTTTGCTGGCAGTCAGACTGAATTTTACTGGCATGTGGCATTGGCCTAAGTGTCTAAATTAGAAGACTGTAATCAGTATGGGTTTAGTTTTGAGTAAGGTACATGACCTAATTTTATTGGAGAAGTAGTTGTATATAAGCTATGGCAGATGGGAATTCTCAGTGACACCTGAACATATGAAATTCATGTTATCTATGAGATAATTGGGCAGTTACATACTTCAGGAGTATGACCTGTCGACAGTTTCAACTTCTAACTAACTAATCAGACCTTGGAATATTTCCAAGCCTGTAGTAGAAAAAACTTATTTGTGAGAGTAACAGAATAATTATATAGTGCTCATTTATTATTTAATTTATTGAACATGTTGGCAGATATGATACGATGCTACAGCTTGCCGAACATCATATCATTTTTGCCAATGAGTATATTCAAGAATGAATTAATGCTAACTTTGGATTTTATTTATAAAGTATGTAACTTTGAACATGACAGAACGTCTAAGAAAATGTAACGTCATTTACAGATGGTTGGTTGAATGGTGTTTTACATCATTTTCAGTACATTTTAGGCTATATCTGATGTTCGATGTTTATGTGGTGGAGGCAGACCACCCAGTTTTTCCTGGGTAGAACCAGTACTGTACACCTCCTGCCGTCTGTAAGAATCAACATTTTCTCACTTTCAAGTTGAGCTCCCAGGGGGATTGGAACCCACAGTGGTTATCAAAAATACACTTTCAGGCCTTAAGTTACATGATAAATATGATTACTGGCATACAGTGTCATACTTATCTCTCACACAATACCTTCTGTTGGCACCTCTTCTGTATCTCACAATCCTTGCATATTATGCATGCAAAACAATCCAGGAGAGCTGTAACTGGAATACTTATTATCTGTTATGCAATATATTCTGCAATTAACTGGGATAATATGTGCTTCTCACATCACATATATATATTGTCTAATTTAACCTTGTCTATACTTTTTGGCTGCATTTCCAGAATTTCCGAATGGTGCTAAGTTCACATTTTTTGACCAAGAAGGGACTAAAATTTCTTGGCTTTTGTCCGAAGCGGTCAGTGATAAAGTAAATAGTGTGTGTGCGAGATGATACCTGCCAAAAAGCGTTCAAGAAATTGATTTACCACATGAAATATGTTGGTCTCATGCTATTGGGTATGGTCGAACCAAAATGACAAGTTTCTTTACCTTTTTTCTGAGATTGCAAAATATGCTATTGGTAATAGGGTTCAATTTTAAATATATTATACTGAGCAAAAATAGAAACGTTACCCCTAGATTTAGACACAATGAAATTATATTTTATTTAATCTTATATGCCAATACCTTTGTTAAAGGCCAGCACTGTCATGAAAACAATTTTCTTTGAATCAAACTTGTGGGCAAACTTATTCCTCTTGATTTGGTTTAAACAGCATTTCCGGGTCTTGTGGTTAAAACTTTGAGTTAACACAGTTTTGTTATATTGAAATAAACAGAGAATGACCTCATCACCACAAAAACAGAGAAAAGACGCTGATCTTTTCACCCATTTTTTCGCCATACATCTTTCAAGAACGACTATTTTCAGATTACCTCCCTTTATAATAAAAATTTAGTGATTTCGCAGTTTGAATAAAACATGTTTTAGCAGCAACAGACAGACTTTGGTTTTTGATGATTATTAATATTGATCAGAATGATTGAGTGATAAGTATAAAATGATGAAATTGTATCTAGATTGGTGTACAAAGTGTAACAAAGTCAACCCTAGGCAAATCACAGCTTAAAAGAGGGATGTTTCTATTTTTGCTGAGTATAGTATGTTCTAAAAATAAACTGAAACGGTCAATGATTTCGGACAAACAGTTCATTACTTACATGGTATATATACAAAAGTATAGGTTCATTACGTCGGACATCGTATTGAGAGGTTTACACAGTATGTGAGTGACGACATTGAGCTGTAACCCAGATGTATCCCTATTCCCTATTACTGTGCTGTGAAGTTCTACACGCTTGTCATACCCTGTATCTATGTGTGGTGTTTACAGCAATAATGGCTAGTAATGCCCCTCGACTGTACCCTGGTTGTCCTACATGTTTGTCATGTGTGGTGTTTACAGCAATAAGGGCTGGTAATACCCCTCGACTGTACCCTGGCTGTCCTACATGTTTGTCATGTGTGGTGTTTACAGCAATAAGGGCTGGTAATACCCCTCGACTGTACCCTGGCTGTCCTACATGTTTGTCATGTGTGGTGTTTACAGCAATAAGGGCTGGTAATACCCCTCGACTGTACCCTGGCTGTCCTACATATTTGTCATGTGTGGTGTTTACAGCAGTAAGGGCTGGTAATACCCCTCGACTGTACCCTGGTTGTCCTTTTTTGTCGTGTGGTGTTTACAGCAATAAGGGCTAGTAATGCCCTCGACTGTACCCTGGCTGTCCTACATGTTTGCTTTACCAGCTAAATGGGCAGGGCAGTAATGGAAATCCTAGCTAAACTTCAGTTAGTTGTATAGTCTTGTCAACTATGAAACCAAAGTTACTGTATTTCCCCTTATAGTAGCGCCTTCCCTTTAAGGAGCCCCTACGTCCATCCTCTTTTTAAAAAATAAACGAAACATCTTCAAAATTCAAATCGTTTTCGATCTATTGTATTCTAAAATCGTTTTCTTTGGCATGGCGTATTGCGTAGTGCCAAGGCTGTACTATTAGGATAAATACAGTACCAAATGTCTCCAACTTTCTGATGATTTTTGAGTTTCAGAACCAGACAGTTTTCTTTGTATTACAGTTATTAGAATAGTGAATTTTAGTCTTTCATTGCCTATATGTTTGTATACTTTCAGTGTGGAGTTGATGTTAACAAGGCCAACTCATATGACCAGACGGCCCTGGATATTGTCAACAAGTTCACAACATCTCGGGCTTCGAAGGAGATCAAACAGCTTCTGAAAGGTAAGCTTGCCAGATTTGTTTGTCACCTGTGTCGCAAAGCTGACACATAGATAACACTTCGATTTTCGATTTACAGTTTTGTCCCAGGTAATGATGGGCAATCCGTTGAAAATTACAATCGATCATCGGTTACAATCGGTTAGAGGTAACCGATCAATCATCGGTTATAATCGATTAGTCAATATGAAGTGTAACATGCTTTTCAATCCGAATCTGAGGCCTTGAACTTTGAATAATATCGGATTAAGCATGTATTTTTTCCTGTCTTGTTTCTTACGACATTGTCATTTTATCAGCAAAATAATTCGAATTTATATAAATGTTTATTTGCGTGTATATTCTCATTTTCACAACTCTTGTCTCCTGGATAATTGTGTTTATTTCTATTTTGAACATTAATTAAAGTGCATTTATACATTTAACCGATGATCGATTATAGACTTTCATAATCGATCATCATAATCGGGTGCCTAAGTAACCGAAGATCGGTTAGAATCGATTAATTGGTACATCATGTCTCCAGTATTTCAAAATGCAATTTCTCAGTACATTGCAACTCAGCATGGAATGGGGTGTTTAGCAGTGCCCATAGCAGTACATGGAATGCCATGCCTTGTCAATTTCAGAAATTATTCCAAGATTAGAACAATTATTTTACACTCGGGAGGCAATCTGCTTTAAATAGTTGACAGCCTTCCTTTCCCTGTTCAAAACCCATTTAAATTGGTCTTCGATCTCATAGTAAAGTCTACCTATTGCATTAACTTGTGTTCTAACCCATTGCGAGTTTACGGGCAACACATTTTGGGTTACAGTATTACAGTATGCGGGCCACACTTTTGTGGGCTACAGCCCGCAGGTCACATTCAGTATTGCAATCTAGACGGTTTAGTCAAACTATCAATTTCAAATTTCGTTAGGCTTAAAAGAAAAAAGTGTTAGTTTCCGCTAACCCGACCGACCCTATTATTTAGCCGCCGACCCTAACTTTTTTTATTGCAAAAAAAAAATAAAAATTAAAAAAAATTAAAAAATAATTAAAAGTTGAACCCATGAACCAAGGTTACATATGCAGAAAAAAAATATGCCTCCAGTGAGATTTGAACCCACGACCCCTGGGGTTCCCAGTGTACATTACCAAATATTGAAAAAGGGCCATAACCATGTATTATCTAGGTATTAATGCCTTCCCCAGTATTTTTTATCATATTAAAAGTGATTTTTCATTAACAAAAATAAGGTCATTAATAATAAAAAAAAAGAATAAAAAAAAAGTTTTGCCTACCTACCTACCCTATATTTTTTTTAAGCTGTTAGCGGAAACAAACCATTTATTTTTTTTGCCTTATTTAAGAGGTGTTGTTATGTAAAGGGAGAGAGGACACAGAGAAACATATTAACACCCTACTCGTGGTTGTTTTTTTGCTGGTTGAAATATTGATACACATTGAGGGTCAACGCAACACTGATTTGTCTTATTTATTTATATAAAACAGTGTTGCATTCACTTCACAACAGTTCTCCAGTTGGCAGAAGGAGAAATTGCTTGAAATGTAATCCGAAGAAAACACCCTATTTTTTGCTTTCCAGAAAAAGGAATTGTAACATCTCTGTCTGTGTTTCCTCAATTTTATCATTTTAATTTTATTTTGTCTGGATTTCGACATTATCCAAAAGATAAGTTGAAACGAGATTATCTTTAATATATATGAAAGGGAGGTACTAGATCTTACACATTTAATACTCAACAGAATTTCCGCTGATATTGTAACTGCAGATTCCTTTGAAATGCCGCTTGCCAATTTCAAATTGGCAAATTATTTATCAGCATGTTTTAAGAACTTAATCATCTTGACAATGATGGGGGAGATAGACATTTTTGCAGTTAGAAGTGATTTTACGCAGTTATAACAGTTGCATAACATACAGCCATCTGTGTGAAATCAACATTTTATTGCAATTTCCAGATGTGTAAAATGATGAACAAGTTTTGAACGTTTGGGGAGCATGATCAATATCAGGTGTAATGAAAAATATATTTATACTGCTGTTTTCTAATGATAAATTACACAATTTTGGCTGACTTTCAATTGTAGATTACATAAATGCTCCTGAGGAGTAGAGTGTGCTTTAAAACTCGAAATGCAACATCTGTTAAAGTGACTTCCCACTGTTATCTGAATCTGTAATGATGAAAATCATGTCAGTTTCCTGAATTTGGGTACTGTCAAATTAACTGTACGATCAATTTGTTTCTGTCTGTAACTCATTCATTACAGATAACTGTTTTATAACTCTGTTTTATAAATTGATAAAGGCAGGCGGATTACTCTCCCTTGATTTTGTGTAGAAATTGTGCTGTTGATCAGAACTACACCAACCAATCAGCGGGGAGGGAAAAAGTTCCACGGTTACACAGAATCTCTTAATTTTGATTGCTTGACAAAGTAAACAAACCAAAAGATCTTGCTAAAAAAATTAAAATTCAGCTTTTGAAGAGTGTCTTATAAAGTTAAGTTAAATCATACTTTGTGCAATGTATTTGTTGCATTATAAAAAAAAGAAGTATATTTTACATTTTCCTCATGTTTCTACATGCAAGTAGGTGGGTCAGCACCATCCGAGCCAAACAGCTTTTTCAAAACATACTCAAGGTATGGTTTGTGTATGTTTTTTTGATAAAACTAAGGTCTTTCAAAACAAGTAACCAAAAATATAGCTTCTTATATTAGGGAACTCAGTACAGAGCTTAGAGCTATAATGTACGTCTGTGGAAAATGAATTGGTGTTGTATGACCTAAATCAAACTAGCAATCAGAATAAGTTGCTTTACTTTACAAGAAATTGTATCAGTAATATATACTGAACAAAAAATGTTTAGCATGACTTTTTAGGGAAATAGATTAAACATATGACTATTGGTATAATTGTTTGAAGATATTAAAAATGCTAGTTACTGTAGGTATGTGATTTTATGTGAATAACTGTGTCATTTAATTTTTTTTCTTAACAAAGTATAAAAGTATATTAAAAACAACTTATTTCATTATAAAAACGTATTGAACAAATTTAATGTTTGGCATTGACAAAAAATTGCCCATTCTGTCGTTGTTTAAAAACCGCTGAAAGTTGTGCACAATCAATTGTTAGTCCCAAACAAAAGCATTCCAAATTTTGTAATTTTAAAATTACCTCCCTTTTCATTGAGAACGATTTTCGATAACCTAAAAAGGTATGTTCCCATCACATTTGCTTTATTCTTATCACCTACTTTGTTTACAAATAACTTTGTAGCATTATATATTATTGGTCTTATCTATGTCACTTTATCATTGACCCCGAACATACATGACTCTGTATCACGTCTATATAAATGCTATGCATTTTATGTGCTAAACTTTGTTCAGTTTATAACGCCTCAGCCCTAAATACAAAATATAATTTCAATATTTTTAATTGAATTGAATTGAATGTTGTTTAACGGCTCATCAACACAGTATAGGTTATTTAGAGCCGCCCCAGAGAGAGGGGAAGGATACATAGGAATCCGGGAACCTGCCCTACTCTTATTATCGAATAGATTCCTATGGTTCTTTAACGTGCTCGGAGGATAGACCGATACACGGGACCGCCCGGTTTACGTCCCCATCCGACGGACGAGGCTAAGGGAACGTGTCTTGCCCAAGAACACACCGACGGAACTCAGTGGCACCACGGAGGATTGAACCCGGGGCCTCCGGTTACAAATCCGCCGCGCTACCGACTGCGCCACGCCAGCCCTCTCAATATTTTTAATAGTGACGTACAAAGTTAGTACACGTTACAATTATTGTCCCAAATAAATTAAAGCTGGTAAAGTCAGTATTTTTTTATTATTTGTTTTACCTATTTTTTCAGCAAATAGATGTTCCTTTCAGTGAGCAATTATTTTTTTTGAAACAAAACGTTATTATTTTATTTTATTTTTTTCTCTTTATTTTTGCCAAATTTTAAGGTTAAGGAAGGTGGGTAATCCTAAAAATTAAAAAAAGCCTGTCCTAAGTTACTTGAGTGAGGGTAGACAAATGAAATAGAAGTAGCCAAGACACAATACAAAGTGAGCTGGATTAATTAATGGGGTGTCATAGTTGGGTAATGAATATTCTATTGTAATCGGACCCGAGTGTTTTGGATCTGCTAAAGGGTACATTAGAAATACCTGTAAAAGATAAATGAAACCCTGTAGGTATACACTTGTAAGGTGTTCTTTCGTCTGGAAAGACAGATAGTTTTCTACTTTGATATGTCATCAAAGTCAGTGTAAGTTGAAAGTCATTTAAGAATTGGTCGAGGATCTAATTTCTAGCTAATGGTAGAAGGTGTTGCCTCTTTTTTGTTTCATGTTTTAGTCGAATTAATAGACCTGTAACCCACATAAGGTAATTCTTGGCTGTCAGCAGTTGATTGTCCACAAGATTTCAGGAGATTTTGAAAATGAAAATATGTTCGGAGGTTTAGTGGCATTTAAACTAATGGGAAGGAGAGTTTTTCTGTCTTTTTGATTTTTTGTCATTAATCAGTTATTCACTATCATTATTTTAAACATTCATTTTATTTTAACCTATATAAAGCACCTCTGTGGTCGAGGGGTTAACAACGCTGCGTTGTAAACCTTCTCGCCTCTCACTTCTGCAGGATCGAATCCCACTGTGAGCTCAACTTGTAAGTGACGGATGGCGGGAGGTATACAGTACTGGTTCTATCCAGGAATAAGTGGGTTATCTGCTTCCACTATAAAAAATTGACTGTCATAATGTGGCCTTACATGTGCTAAAAATGACATAAAACACCATTAAAACAACAACAAATTAACCTACATAACCATATAGCACTGATAAAAAAAAAAGTAAAATGGCTTGGTAATTAAGTTATTTCCCTAGATAATTGACCTTAACCCATCATTTTTTAAATCAATCCCAATATGCATTGCGAAGAACAGTGTTGATAATCAGACACAGTACTGGTCAAGAAGCCCTTTGCTAATTGGAATCACTGAGAAGTACTATATTTGCACATGAGGAAGTTAGAGGTTTGAAAGTAAAGGCAGATTACTGATATGAAATTGTATCATTTAAAGTTGCTGTATTTTACCTGAATTAAAAATGTTATTAAAAGAAGTTACATATAAAAAAAAAAGGCCATATATCTGCATCATATAAATCCATTTTAAGTGTTTTCATATCCTCCTGTAATCCCCTTTTAAACTAAGATTTAACATAAAATAGTGAAAAACAGCACATTTTAAGTCAAAAAGATTGAGTGACTCGCTCCAAATGTGGATATTACAAGTTATTGTCTTAAAGAACAAATCATTGTGACATAATGTTTTTTTTCTGGTGCTGAGGTAAAATCCTATTTATTATTGCACTGTCATCATCTTCCTGTTGCCTGACATTAACTGTTACTGAATATAACCCGATATGATATATTGCGAGTGGGTGCAAATCTTTTCTTTGGGTTATTAATTCACCAATTCGGTCTGAGCTAATATTTGTATTTGGATTGTCTCCTTTAAATATTATGGCAAAATTTTAATATAAGCTAAGTTTTACTTTCGAGTTCTGAGTATATTGCAAGTTACCACATACGGTCACCATATCTTTCACACTAAGGTTATAGTGACCTTGTATGAATAACAACAGCTTGACAAATACCTGGCAAACAATAAAGAGTTATCCGGTGCTGGAGAAAGCAACTTCTTTGCATAGAGGATCCTGGACTATAGCACCTATATCGACAAATGATCCAAGCTGTATGGAGAGGGTGTGCACCTTCCCAAGAGGGTGTGCACCTTCCCATATAAGGAACATTTCCTTATCTTGGAACATTTCTTTATCTTGAAACATATCCTTATCTTCGAACATTTCCTTATCTTGTTAGGTGGGTAGAGTTGGTTACTGTGGGGTAATTATGTTAATTTGCCTGTAATCGAAAAGTTTTAGTTTGAGGCAAGGAAGCAGGACATAAACCAACATTGGAACCCAACAAGGAGCAAGCGCACTAAAAGGGTTGAATACGGTAACGTAAAAAATGTGTTGATGAGACGTTAAACAGTTAAACAATTATTCATTTCAGTTCATTCAACACTTTTTCATGCATTCAAAGGTCACCTATATTTAATAGTAACCTATCTTTTTAATTACTCCTTGAACTGAAATGTACACGAGACGTATGTAATTATAATGTAATTATAATGGGTCAACACAACTGACACACATTTATCTTTGTAGTGCTGGTAATAAATGTTAGTGTGACTCTGATGAAACAGTAATAAATATGCAGCTAATAAAACCTAATTTTAGACAAAGAAATAAAAACGGCATTAAGCATAATAATAGAATTTATAATAGAATTTAAATTACCCATTGGGAACAAGTGTAGCCACATGTAGTGACTTAAAACAGCTGTCTGCAGATGTTCATGACAGCATGTTTGCATATAAATGTTTTGGAAACCGAAGCCTTTCTTGACACAGGTCTGCATAAGTTTCCATATAAACATATTTCTTGTGAACTGGCTAAAATAAATATGTTATACCCACGCTTTCACAAAGTGAAGTGGGGGCTATATACAAATCAAGTTGTCTGTAACATCCCGTCTTTTTGTCCTGTCCCGTCCTGTCGCGTAACATTTTTTATTACCTGCATTCCTCAAACAGTTTTGAATGGGTTGTTCCCAAACTTCATATACACATAACAGCAGATCAAAAAGCGGGGGTATTCATCATCTTCAGTGATAGTTTTAGTTTAAAGTTTTAGTTTAAAATTATTTTCACCATTGGCCTAATCCAACCATTCAAGAGAAATCGTTGCAAGCCTTTTTGGATAAAACATTTGCTCATGCACATTTGTATCTTTAATATCATTTTTTTTTCTTCTGAAAGCAAAAACTGTACTCGGACTGGATTGGACTCAGAAATATACATGATCAAGAGCTAATAAGTTAAAACAATAAATGAAGACCAGGACATGCAGATAACCCAGGTGTAGACACTATATGGTAGTGACTTGGAGATATTTGTACTATTTATGTAGATTTTCCAGTTGTGTAAAGACATGAGTCAGTTTTGTATATAGAGATACAAGTATGATGCTCCACCAGATATGTAAAAGTGAATTTAAATGTACAGGTAGATTCATACTGACTAGATTATGAATGAGAGAACCATCCTTAATGGTTTTCAATCTGTAACAGTATGTGAGTGGTTTTACATCGATCATATTACAGAGATGTTTTTCAGAGCGTAAAACCTAACACATAGTACTGTCCCAGATTGAAAATCTGAGGATGGTTATCTCAGTTCTAATTTAATGCAAATTAATTTAAATGCCAAGAAATATAGGTTGAAGTAATATATACAGAATAGTTTTTTCTCTGTCAGTTCAAATTATGGGCGCAACCATGCGTTTAGTTGGTATTACCAGGGGCGTACCTGGGCATACGCACGTACACACATGCGTACAGGCTATTAAAGAAGCAAACAAATAAAAAAAAAGGCTAAAAATGCAAAAATGCAATAAAAACTGAAGGTATAGTGGGGTTAGGCACATTTGTGAATCCAAAACTCGATGGTGCATATACCTAAATTGGCCCCACCCCGGCGAAATTTTCTGGAACTGTTCCAGGACTGTTCTAGAGCGGTTCTGGATAATTGTTCTAGAACTGCTCATGAAATGTTCTGCATACGTTCTAGAAAAGTTTAGATACTGTTATTGAACGTTAAATGAGACAAAATTTCTGGAACTATCGTTCTTGAACGGTTCAAGAACAAGTTCCAGAACACAAGTTCCAGAACTATTCTACAGCTTTAGTTCTTGAACAATTATCCCTGAATGGTTCAAGAATGATAGTTCCAGAAATTTTGTCTCATTTAACACTCAAGAACTGTATCAGAACTGTTCTAGAACAGATGAAGAACATTTCATGAACAGTTCTTGAATAATTATCCCAGAACCGTTCAAGAACTATTCTAGAACTTCTGTTCTTGAATGGTTCAAGAACGATATTTCCAGAAGTTTTGTCGCATTTACTGTTCAAGAACTGTATCTGAACTGTTGTAGAACAGATGAAGAACATTTCATGAACAGTTCTTGACACAAGTATCCCAGACAGTTCAAGAACAGTTCTTGAATGAAACTTTATTTTTAGAATGCAATATCCAGCACATATATGCATATAAAACAAGTTCAGATTGTTGATTGTAGTAAATTTCTTGTAAATTATAAACACAAATTCATTTTTCTTATTTTTTCCAAAATTACCTTTTACACATTTTGTTTCAGAACCATGGTCTAATAACCATGGTTGACCATCATTAACCTGGGTTGACCTTGGTCTTAACATCTAGCAGTATCGACACCATGGATAACCATGGTCATTTCTGACCATGGTTGACCAGGGTCAAATGACCATGGTCTTAACATCTATCAAAATTAGCACCATGGTCAATTCAGACCTAATATTACCTTACCCCACCCACTCTTTACACTAACAATTTGCTTTTTTTTTTAATCCTGTTGTTGTGCAGGTTTTGTTGAATAAAAAAGACTTATTAATGTACTTCATGTATTCTTACCTCTTATGTTCCAATTCATTTTGAAATATCCAACTTTAATCTCTGTTATTCTCAAATTTATGAGATTTCCAAATATAATTATAAATGTTATTTGCACATGTTGCTGGAAACAAAGGGACAGTACTCTAACCGATTTCAAGACATGTTCTTAAACTGTTCTTAATTAGTTCTTAAGCAATTTCAAAAACAAAAAAAGAACAGTTTAGGAACATCAAGGGTTCTTAAAGTGTTTTTAATTAGTTCTTACATTTGTTTTATTTATTTTATACATTTATAGTTCCTGAACTGTTCTTAAATTGTTCCTGATATTGTTTAAGAACGGTATTAGAACACTTTAAGAACATGTCCTCTTGATACAAGTTCCTGAACTATTCTTAAATTGTTCCTGATATTGTTTAAGAATGGTATTAGAACACTTTAAGAACATGTCCATTCCTGAACGGTTCTTAAATTGTTCCTGATATTGTTTAAGAATGATATTAGAACACTTTAAGAACATGTGCTTTTGATACAAGTTCTGGAACGGTTCTAAATTTGTTCCAGAACATTTCAAGAACAGTTTAAGAACCAATTGAGTGCGTGAAATGGTCAAGAACTGTTCTTAAAAATGTTCTAGAACATTTTAAGAACAAATGTTCTAGAACAATGATCAGTGATGATCAAGAACAGATCAGGAACTGTTCTTAATGTTCTAGTGCAGTTCATGAATAGTTCTTAAAGACAAGAACAGAATTTCGCCGGGGAAAGAACACCCCTGATTACATAGTTTGTTGTAATATTATGTGATGTCATGTACTTTTCGGATGGTAAATCAGGCATTTTACTGTTACAAATTTGAACCATTAGCCAGTAGAATATAGATTTACATGTAATCTTGCTAAGGGCTCATCAGCACATTGTCTGAGTTATTTTGTAGGTTAATTCAGAATCTGGGAATTATGTTCCATTGTCACCGTCATGTATTCCTCTGTGTCTTTAACATGTTTGAAAGATCGATTCTGATACATGGGACCACCGCTTTTTTGTCCCCATTTGATGGACGAGGCTAAGGAAAGTATCAAGTCGCAGGACTCGCCCAAGAACTGAATGACGCCATTGAGTTGTGGACCCAGTGATCCAAGTCAACCATGCTATCCACTGAGCCGTGCCGGCTCCAGATCTAGATTGTGAAAAAAAGGATAAAGCATAGAGTTATGTGCAATACTTAAGAGTTAGCTTTGTGATTGTAATATTGTGAAAAATGACTAAATGTTGATATCCTGATAGTGCAGTTGATAGCACACTTGCTTTTCAGTCTATGAAACCCCATCTCGGCGTTCTAATTCAGAGGGTAGGGTAGTTAGGCCTGTGCGTTTTCCCCTCCCACATCAAGGCCAGGCTAACAGTGTTATCCGGGCAATTGAGAGTGATTTCTATAAGCAATGCATGTTGATTGTTTGGTGAATGTGAAAAGTAAAGTTTATAAAGGGTGATACAAATTATAATTATATCTATTTTAATTATTAATTATATGCGCCTTAAAACTGTGACTTTGTCATTCTGTGCAAATAAATGTTTAGTAAGAAATTACTTCATTACAAAAGTTTACACATTTAGCAATTATACTCCCCTGACCTCTTGCAAGAAATTGCCTGCAATTGCATCAAGTCTGTTGTCAATAGGAGTCGAATGACAGGTGATTCATCAATAAAAACTAAAGAAAGGATGCTTCGAAAGTAACAGACACAAAGAAGAGCAGGTTTTATTGTCTGTTTATGAGAGGTAATGTAGGATTAATCTCTGTCACACCTGTAGCACTGACTTGAGTCATATTTTATTTTAAAGCCACTTTGTAGCCCAGAGACTTAGTCCAAGGTGACTTTTTACGGCCACCACACAACACTAAACAAATTCAAGTTTGAATGTCCATAAATACTGAAAAGGGGATCCTTTAAAAGCAGCGAACAAGAGAAGAAAGTAGCAGAATTGGTTGGCAAGAAGTACACTTAATCATTGGTACCCAGAAAAAATATAATAAAAATTATATTTGAAAAGGGGTACCAGTACCATCAATACATGTGACACTACACTGTTAGGTTTAAATTTGAATTTAATTATTTTCACACTGCATGATAATCTGGTATGATAATATTTACATACTGATTAATATCAAATCTCAGATTATATATACTCATATTACACCTTGGTGGTATAGCCCTGTAATATAAGACCCTGCATTTCGTGCAGTAATTGATACCAGTTATGAGAAGCAGTCTAACCCTACTAAGCATGACTATAATAGGCTTCACATCCATTGTTAACCCAGATCAGCCTGCGAGTAGGCTGATCTGGGTTTACAATATCTGGCTGCTGATCAGTCATTTTCCCAAAACACCCCTTTGTCATAAATGAAATGGTCTTAATTCAAAGAAAGAAGAGTCCATTATATATATGTAGCTGGTTAAAGGCCAGGGTTGAGTATTAAAAAAAAAAATGGCCCCAGAGAAATTTTTCTGATCATTTTATGCATTATGCTGCTCAGAGAGGTTTAATCACAAATTTCTAAATAATAAAGCATTTTTAAACCATACAATTTGGCATATAAATACATTAACATTACTCTATACAGATATATCAAAATAGTTATATAATGTATTTATTTTCTATACTTTCCAGAACAAAACTTTTATTCCTGTCAAATTTTGGATTTGGTGTATGTATTAATAGCTGTACCTGTAAGATCAGTGATTGGTCAGAGTGCTGAAACCTTTATCTTGAAGCAGACGAAATACTAACTGGCTACAGTGTATACATCATGACGGTAGAATCTACCTTAGGCTGGGGTTTAAGGGCTAAGTTAAAGGTACATAAACTCAACTGTTTCAAGGATGTGTGGAAGGGGACTTAAAACATGAATCTTCCCAATCATTATCAACATGGTTAGGTCTTTCATATCTTTGATTGCCAATGTATGTGTGACGGCAATATGATAGCAACTATATTCTCATTAAAAAATAAACATAACTTGTTTAACTTTTCATCTTTTAGAAACACCCATATTTTTACAAATAACACAGACACACTCATAATTATGTTGCTATCATAATTAGGCCAAACAAAATAATATGTGTGGTTCAGGTAACATTGGAAAAAAAAATAGGGTAGTTGAAAGTAGGGATTTTTTTTTATTTGATTTTTTTCTCTCGACACGTTCCAAAAATAGGTCAAACACAGTGTTTTAATACTTTTGTAATACTTTGCTTAATATGTTTGTTTGGTTATTGGCTCTTTATACAACCAGGACAATATTTTAAAAAAATGTAGCATGTCAGAGCAAAATAAATTCATTTGACTAAAATAAAAATGCACATATCTGTTTTTAAGTCCTTTTTGAAAGTAAAATATATTAAAAAGAAATTGACAAGAGGGTTGCAAAGATGCAAAGTCTGCACTCGGTATATAAGTGAACGGTGTCCCATCCACTTCTGGAGAACATTGATATTTAAACTATTAAAATTTATTATAATATTTCACCCTTAATAACGTACATAGTTGAAAGAAAACGGCTTCACTTTTATTTAAATATGTTCATGATCGTGTCACATGTTTAAAAAATACCTCGAAGGGACTTCCATCTCCCATATTCTTATAGGCGAAACACTGAAATGAACTGGTTTTTAAGCCAGAATCGTGGTGATTTTCTTGAAATATATCGATCAATGTAGCTTGGTTTACGACTGCCTTCATCATTTTTTTTTCCGGGCCGTGAATACATCTTTCGAAAGTAAACACGGTCGCCGCCATGTTGTATTATGCGGTGTTTCGTACTCGCGGCGTTTCGTACTTCGCGGTGTTTCGTACTCTTTACCGAACGTACCCACGAAAATTAGTTCTCAACCCGAAAAAAATAAATAGGGTCGGCGATTCGGCGGTAAATAAATAGGGTCGGTCGGGTTACCTGAACCACACATATTATTTTGTTTGGCCTTATCAAAAGTGATGCGTAAAACTATTAGGGGGAAAGCTATATATTGAAATAAAACAGATTGAAACTGAAAAGTGGAAGGAAAATAATAAATGCAATCTTGAAATTTTTACCTGGTTTTCAAATGTATGTCACATTGGAATCCTTTTAAGGTAATATCTGCCTAGGCTGTTGATTTTCAGTCAAACATCTTGAAAACTGTCAGTGCAATACTGTTTTAAGATTTGACCTTGATTTTCAATGACCTTGAAATTGAGTTTTCTGGGTCACTCAGTTTCAAGGTCAAGATATACCAATTTTTATCAAGTATGTAAGCCCTTACAGTTTTCACAAAATCGGTGTGGTAGAAAAAAAACAAGGCCAAAAAAAAAAAGAGAAAAAACTAATAATATAACAGCAACATTAGCTGATACTGATAAGTCTTTAGTAATAATTTTTTTTTTTTTTATTTAGAACATTATTAATGTACATACTGCTCCAATGATACAAGATTGTGAACTTGCCGGTATACACCAAATATAGTAGAAGGTAAACAGACAGTGACCCAAAGTGTCCTGAAATGCCTTCATGTGAAGAGTGAAGTATGAGAGATACACATACATACCTCTCAGTCTCATCCTAAAGTAAACAAGACCACGGTCAAGCGCTCTACAACACCTGGTCACGCTAAGAATGAAGGACCCGCTCTTATATTGGACAGTTTAATTTGGTGACAATGTAAATCTGTTGTGGACACTTTATGATTATCAAATCACGCGAGGATTTATATGTGAAATTGAATGACTTTTTAACTCCATGGTTATTTCTCACACATCAGATCTTTTTTTTCAGTGGGATATAATAAGGATTTAAATTCGCTGTCACTGGACACTTTATGATTATCAAATCTGGGAAGGATTTTGTTTTTCCAATCACCGGTTTATGACTTGTCAGCTCAGTTGTGACCTTAGTTTTATCCCCGATTTGTTGGAATATTCAATTACTGGTATTGTTTGTTATCAATGGGAGAACCAGTCACGGTGTTGAACTTGACAAGGTTACAGTTACGCTTATAGACGTGACAGACTGATAAGTTCATACCGAAAGTTGGAATTGTATCACAGTTACATACAAGTGGCCGAGGAAAATGTGTTTGGTTCTTGTTGTGAATTCTTTTGCTTTTGTTCTGATAAGTGATCTGTAGGTGTTATAAGCTTAGGACAATCATGTGTTAAAGGAATTAGTTTTAAATAACAAAAGGGAATTAGGAATGTAAATAAGTTTGGATTTAACCTCGATGTTGGTATGCAGTTAAATAACTGGAAGAGATAACACCGTTCGCAAATCTTGGTAAAGTGAACTATCTCCAATGATATCTTTTATAACTCTTGGACATAAAGGTAAATATTATATTTCAATAGCATATTTAATCAAGGTGTGGGAGTTAGGGAGGAGATGGGGTAGAGGACCAGGGTGTTCAGACGCTCTCTTCAACCCTGACCCAAACTCCTTCGATTTAAAGAATAATTAAAATAACAATTCATCAGTAAACAATGATGGTTCAATATGAGAAGGCCTGCAAGGTGCTGCGGAACTAGACCTGTTTTGCTGAAAAAGCCTGTTTTTCGTATACCGTACACCCTCGTTTAAACACCCCGGGGCTTTGCATTTTACATAATGGGGGTGTTTATATGCGGCCCAAAAAAATAAAATATTATACCTCTAAATGCTTGTGGTGGGGTGGGTGAGTGGGTGGTGGGAGAGGGGAGGTGTGGGGAGGATGGGAGGTATTTTTCTAAATGAGACCACAAGTCAGGCTACTGGCAAGTTCATTTTCTCTAAACTAGACCTCAAGTCAGGATACCGTCAAGTGTATTTTCTCTAATTTAGATCTAAAGTCAGGCTACTGTCTAATAGAATTTCAGGAACAAACAAGTAGTGGGGGGTTTAAATGAGGGTATACAGTATTATTAACATAACAGCGCCTGGATCCACATATGTAAATAGAACAACTTTAGTATAGTTTCTTTAGACAAAAACACTTTAAATGTAAATATTTATAAGCATTCCTTAAATCCTCTTTAAGTTTAAAGTTATATTGAAAAGAAGTGATCGTTAGCGTTCTAAGGGCTATATTTTCTAAAGATTATTAAATTATATAATTATTGTGAGGAGCATATACATTATGCAGTCGATTAAGTTCTAGGGACTACATCCACATGCACATTTTGTAAGAGATAATATCAGCATTGGGAGGAAACCATATCAGCCCAGGTCATATACCAGTAAATAATATGTAAGATGAACCGTTTTGAATGAGAACTTGTTAACTGACTTCTTGATTTATTATGAATGATTGTAAGATACACTTTTAATAGAGGGACTTAAGGCCAGTGCACTAAAGTATTTAAATTATTTCAGTTAGATAATATTCTAAAGTGATTTTAATTGCTTTAATTACAGAGATTGTAATTACTACATAGGTATACCACCTTTTCATGTTGTCTGTATTTTCTGTGACTCTCAAATGTCAAACAATTGAATTGAATTGGATTTTATAGTCGCACCAACAGCTAAGGTCATATGGCGACTTTCCAGCTTCCATCGGTGGAGGAAGACCCCAGGTGCCCCTCCGGGAAATTTTCGTGCATGGGCGGGCACCTGGGTAGAACAACCGACGTTCCGCAAGCCAGCTAGATAGCTTCCTCACATAAAGATTCCTATGCCCCTGAGGGATCGAACCTTCAGCGGTGAGGGGCAAGTGATTTCAAGTCAGAGACGTTAACCACTCGGCCACGGACGCCCCTAAATGTCAAACAAACATACAAGAAAGTTAAATAGTGTCCACTGTGATGTTCTTGAGAATAATTCTAAATTATAAATAATATCTGCATATTCAAGTAATTATAAAAATTGAATTATGATAGCAACATAAAAATATATATTCAATTTTTATTTTGTTTTTAAAAAAAAAAGGCCGAAGGCCAGCAGACCTTGTGGGATGCAAGTTGTCCATCGTCCGTCGCCTGTCTGTTAACTTTTACATCGTTAAGCCGATAGGGCCTTCATTTTTCTTCCGATCTTTACCAAACTTTAACAGATTGTTAGGATGTTTTTGTTTTATTATTTGGTTTTAGCTATTAACTTTTTATCCTAAGCCAAATATTTCAGGGGAGCATATAGTTGCCATCATTTCTGTCCTTACGTCCGTCCATACTGCTTTCTTGTCCGCTCAACTCCTCCTACATTTTCCATCCGATTTCATAAAAGTTTGTAGGAAGTATTATGTCTAGTAGCGCATATTGTCAGGATGTTCGGTTGAATGATATTTATTGAAGTAAATACGGGACTGAAGTTTTTCGAATCTAAAGCTTGTCCTCTCAACTCCTATATACATTCTTCATCTGTGTATTTTTATTAAAGGAGCATCCATTGGTTCTACCGAGTTCTTGTTTCTTCATTGGAAGTAGATGTAGTTGTTGTGTCACCTGCTTAGCAATGGCAGACACATAGGGATCACTTTGTCATCGTCAGCGTCACACCTATCAGGCCATGTTTATGCTCAACAGCTTATGAAGGATTGCACCCACTGTCTTTAAATTTCATAAAGCGATCTTCCTTGGTGAGAGGATGATCCAATATTGTTTTTAGGGTCAAAGGTCAAGGGCACTGATTCAATAATAATACCTTGTGAAGTATTGTAAACTTTAACATTGGATTGTCCTTGTTGGGAGGAGGAATGCTACTGATTTTGGGATCGGTAGGTCAAAGGTCAAGGTCATTAATCTGATAGAGAAAAAAGGGTTTCCAATCAATAACTTGTGTAAGGTTGCTCCTACAGTCATCAAATTTTGTAACTTTGGTGAAGGATGACACTTACTGATTTTAGGGTCAGTAGGCCAAAGGTCAAGGTCACTGATAAGAACAAGGCAGGCGAGGAACAAGACTTGTTATAATTTATATTTTCAACTTTTGTAAATTTGAAAGGTGTGCCTTGTTGCTATGATATTGCCTTCAGTGAGGCATTTCTACTTTAAAAAGCATGTTTTATTGCACAATAATTTCAGTAATAAAATTTGGTATTTGAAGTATGGGTGTCAGCCAGGCGAGTCCTGTCTGAGAAAGGATGATATCTGTTGATCCAAGTTATTTTAACTTTATTATTTATTCATGATACTATGGGGTAGGATTGTGTAATGATAATTTATTTAATGGTTTACAGCAAAACTGTCAAACGTCTTCACTGTCATGATATATGTAAACATTTAAACCCCCATCCCAAAAAACCACAGGATTTTATAATTGGACCAGGTTAAATGACTGTCAAATTATGGGTTTTAATATTGGAGAATTTGAATGAAAGCACTTTTTCATTTTTGATATGCATTCAAAGGTTATAGATTGTCGTGATATAAATCGGGTATTGTATGTAATTAGTATGTGGTTGGGATATATGAAAGAAAGACTGACAGACCATCCCAAGATTTCTGTCCTGAATTGAAGCATGACAATATTATTATGAATGAGCTAATTTAAGAAAGTTTAATCATATGATACACAATCATGAACATATGTATCATGATTATAAAATAATTAGAAAAATGTACTTTTGTCACAATAGATTAAAGTTACACACGGTTCGACACTAACGCAGGTCCGCTGGCCCGAGGCCATTTGATTTTCGGAAGGACCACCACTGTCCAAAAGATTGGCGGCCCGTCGGTCCTGCTATTCTAAATTACGGGCATTAAAATTATACATGATGTATATCCATCTCATGTAGTAAGAGCGTCCAGCGTTCGCATTATTGACTTTCTGTAACGGGTTTTCATTAATGTGGAAAATTCTCAAAAAAACAGTCTCTCTACCATCAAAATAACAAAATACAAAGCTGAAAAATAATGTAAACATTTAACAGAACAACACTCTATATGTGTTGTTTTTTTACTGAAATGTTTTGGTAAGTATAGCTGTACATGAGAAGGACCACCAGTTGTCAATGGTAGGAAGTCCTGCAGGCTTCCTACATATAAAAGTTAGTGTCGAACCCTGTACACACAGCAATCTTGATTTTCTCTAAAATCACAGTGGAATAAACTAAACACAACAATCATTATAAGCCAGTATTTTGCTGATCAGCCATTGACATCAACATGGTCATCATGTTAACAACTTTATTGACCTTATGACTCAAGGTCAGCCATTAACCATCATAACTTGATTATATTTTGTTTTCACTGTTTACCCAAATGGGATGTTAAGTATACATTATCATTATGGTTATAACGCGTTATTTATGATGTAAAGCAGGCCTCTTAATGCAGACAGATGTCAAAAAAAAAAAAAGACCTCCTTGGATTGCACACAATTGCACACAATGTGCAATATACATACATGTTTTTTTTTCTATTTTAAACCTGTTTGGAGGGAAGTGTTATAATCTGGAGCAGACCTGTAGATTTAAAAAAGGGTTGCACTTGTGCATTATGTATTGCAAAATCCAGTCTGATTGGCGACTGTCTTAATTTTTCATTTTACTTCAGGTGCAAAGGTTGAATACATTGTATTACATTATTCACCTGATATTGTCATGCACACATAGCTGCATGCTGTCACATAAAACACTGCAAGAGCACCTTAAAGGTATGCACTGAAACCTTTATTGCAAATTTTATAAATTATTCCATTTTTTTTTCTTCTTGAATTGTTGTTTAACGGCTCATCTTAACATTGGCTCCTTTCATGGCCAGTTCGATCCCTCAGGGGCCTAGGAATCTTTATGTGAGGAAGCTATCCAGCTGGCTTGCGGAACGTCGGTGGTTCTACCCAGGTGCCCGCCCGTGCACGAAAATTGCCCGGAGGGGCACCTGGGGTCTTCCTCCACCAATGGAAGCTGGAAAGTCGCCATATGACCTTAGCTGTTGGTGCGACTATAAAATCCAATAAACAATAAACCTTTCATGGCCAGTGCTTCTGATCTGATCAATGGACCAAATTCTAGTCAGCTCTTTTGGTTGGCTCCTTTCATGGCCAATGCTTCTGGTCAATGGGCCAACTCTAGTGCAGCTCTTTTGGTTGGTTCCTTTCATGGCCAGTGCTTCTGGTAATGGGCCAACTACTGCAGCTCTATTGGTTGGTTCCTTTTATGACCAATGCTTCTTGTCAATGGACCAACTTTAGTGCATCTCTGTTGGTTGGTTCCTTCCATGGCTGTGAATGCTTCTGGTCACTGGACCAACTCTAGTGCAGCTCTATTGGTTGGCATCTTCCATGGTCAATGGTTCTGGTCAATGGGTCAACTCCAGTGAAGCTCTATTGGTTGGCTTCTTTCGTGGTCAATGGTTCTGGTCAATGGGTCAACTCCAGTAAAGCTATTGGTTGGGTCATTTTATGGCCACTGCTATTGGTCAATGGGTCAACTCTAGAACAACTCTACTGGTTGACTCCTTGTATGGCCAATGCTTCTGGTCAATGGGTGATGCTTAATGTGTTGGCTCCTTTTATGGCCAATGCTTCTGGTCAATGGACGATGCTTAATGTGTTGGCTACTTTTATGGCCAATGCTTCTGGTCAATGGGTGATGCTTAATGTGTTGGCTACTTTTATGGCCAATGCTTCTGGTCAATGGGTGGTGCTTCATGTGTTGGCTACTTTTATGGCCAATGCTTCTGGTAAATGGGTGATGGTTAATGTGTTGGCTACTTTTATGGCCAATGCTTTTGGTCAATGGGTGATGCTGAATGTGTTGGCAACTTTTATGGCCAATGCTTCTGGTCAATGGGTGATGCTTAATGTGTTGGCTACTTTTATGGCCAATGCTTCTGGTCAATGGGTGATGCTGAATGAGTTGGCAACTTTTATGGCCAATGCTTCTGGTCAATGGGTGATGCTTAATGTGTTGGCTACTTTTATGGCCAATGCTTCTGGTCAATGGGTGATGCTTAATGTGTTGGCTCCTTTTATGGCAAATGCTTTTGGTCAATGGGTGATGCTGAATGTGTTGGCTACTTTTATGGTCAATGGACGATGCTTAATGTGTTGGCTACTTTTATGGCCAATGCTTCTGGTCAATGGATGATGCTTAATGTGTTGGCTCCTTTTATGGCCAATGCTTCTGGTCAATGGGTGATGCTTAATGTGTTGGCTCCTTTTATGGCCGATGCTTTTGGTCAATGGGTGATGCTGAATGTGTTGGCAACTTTTATGGCCAATGCTTCTGGTCAATTGGTGATGCTTAATGTGTTGGCTACTTTTATGGCCAATGCAATGTGTTGGCTACTTTTATGGCTAATGCTTCTGGTCAATGGATGATGGTTAATGTGTTGGCTACTTTTATGGCCAATGCTTCTGGTCAATGGGTGATGGTTAATGTGTTGTCTACTTTTATGGCCAATGGGTGATGCTTAATGTGTTGGCTACTTTTATGGCCAATGCTTCTGGTCAATGGGTGATGGTTAATGTGTTGGCTACTTTTATGGCCAATGCTTCTGGTCAATGGGTGATGCTTAATGTGTTGGCTACTTTTATGGCTAATGCTTTCGGTCAATGGGTCAACTCTAGCACAGCTCTAGGAGGGGACTACTTTTTGGTCAATGATCCTGGTAAAATTATTGGGCCAACACCTCTAGCACAGCCCTGTTGGTTGTGTCTTCTATGGCCAATTAATGTTTCTGGTAAATGGTCCAACTGTGTATTTCCTATAAAGATATTTACTTTCAAGAAACATAAGCTCCATTATCATTCTAACGAAACATTTTTTTTTTGATGATGAGTCAACTAATGATGTTATTGGCCGTTAAGTCCGCATGACTGATTTAATGGTAATTATTTTTGTGACAACTGGGACATTGTCTAATTTGAATATGCAAATTTGTAAATGTGATATGGTGAACATTACATTTATGAATGGAATGAGAAGGATATATATATTTTCTTGTTGCATAATTCTCATTTTGTTGGAGGACCTTGTCCTGGAAAACAAAATTAATATGATGGATTAGCTCAGGTTTTGTATTGTACAATAATTCTATAACTACTAAAATTTGGATAAAACATTAATTTTATTTCAGCCAGCTAGACTTTTTTTTAAGGATGAATGCGTAGATTTAGATGAAAAAGGTATTGATGTAACTTTATAAAATTAAACTTTGAACAAAAAGCTGATGTTATAATGATCTTAATTAAGTGCGGGAAAGTGTTCAAAAGTTTGTAAAAGTTTAAAATTATAATGAATTGTTTTTGTGTGGTTGCCGGGGAAGAATACAACCACTGCAATCTCACAAACACAAGAGCCTGGCACGTTCATTCATGTTAGGTGCCATATAACCTTTCATGTGTTGGTGCGTCTTAAAATGCAGTCTAATTCAAATTTGTAAAACTGACCAACATGATGTTGTTTGAAGTTATTTATAGCTGCCCGATGAATACACAGGAAGAGCCCTGCCTCACTCCGCAGCTATTGAATATATTCCCATTGTTTTTACAATACTGGGAGAAAATATTCTGTTTTGTGGGATCGCCGGGTCTACATACCCATCTGGCGGACAGGGGTAAGGAAACAAGCGTCTTGCCCGTGGAGTTAAATTGTTGAAACAATTGTGGCTCAGCAACACTTACAGACACATTAACAAACAGTTTAGAAAAGAGTAAGCAATAATTATTGTTTAGAGCTCTGATTAGTGGCTATGTTCTGATTAACCTTTAACCTGCTACATATATATACACAAGCCCACCAGAACATTTGCACATGAACACTTTTGTTTCAAAATAATAGACATAGAAGTGAATCTGTAGGTGCCGTATAGAAGTATAAGAGTATAAGGTTTCATAAACTTATTAAACTATGGTGTATTTCGGTTGCATTGTATGTAAATAAAATCGGGGCGCACCAGACACAATGTTGTTCTATTAACAAAATTTTCTAACTTATAATACATGGTTGTTGTGTTCCCGATTTTATAAGTGAATTAAATAATAATAAAAGATAAAATAAATAATAAATTGAAAAAAAGGAGATAAATAAAAGCGTAAATTGGATTGATGATGATAGCGCTTTAAGGTTCATGTCATAGACCTTACAGATGTCGTTGTAAAAAAACTCCCATAATCAAATCCATTAGCGGTAAAAACGAACAAATTGTGTGTTTTTTAGGAACTTTTGGATTTTTAAAGAAGGTAAGGTTTCTTAAAACAGGTTGGGGCGCTTCTATTAGGGAAGTCGCTACTAATAGAGGAAATATGGTACGTAAATGTACATGTGTGGGGTTTAACTTCACTTTTAACATCTTTTAGTCTACTTGTAGCAGTGAACTTTATAGTGAAGTAAGCGTGGCCAGGATTATAGTAACGACGCAGCATTTAAAAACGTTCTCGCCTCTCACCGCTTCCACTGGGAGCTCAGCTTGTCAGGTGAGAAAGTGTCGATTCTTACGGATGTCAGGAGGTATACAGTCCTGGTTCTACCCAGGAAAAATAATGAATTGGTCTGCCTCTACCACAAAGAAAATCGACCGTTATATATGGCGTAACATGTGCTGAAAATGGCGTAAAAACAAACAAACATACTGAAATATAAATTGATAGACAAGCAGAACAAATATAAAGTTGTGTGCATGCATGACAGTGTGTGTTTTATTACTGACAATGTTATATGGGCTGTTGAGTAAGAAGCCCATAGTCTTGGATATCATAAAGAAATCAAACATAGAGACTTTACATCCCTGCATGATTTATGTTTCTGAAATACAGAAGTGCATATTTAATGGAAGACCGACAGAAGCACATTTCAGAAACTCACTATTTTATTTGAAGAAATACATAATGTGCAACTTTGTCAGTTGTTAAAGAATACTGAATTGGTTTGTTGTTTAACAGTCCGTCAGTATTAAGGTTATGCAGAGCCGCTCACAGCGAGAGAAAGGATACTGAAGAATCCAGGATCACTCTGCTCTTACTACTTATATAGACTGGGGCAGTGGCTTTAGTGCTAAAAAGATCCCAAGTCAGGTTACACCAAAGACTTCATAAAAACTATACTAGTTTGCTTCACGCTCAGCATATAATCAAAGGGTAGTGGTAGCACTGGTCGACCCCTAGAATGTGACTGGGTTGGGTATCATGTCACGTGTCAGACCAGCAGCAGTATAAAGTTGAGCATTGAGCCCCTAGAATGTGACTGGGTTGGGTATCATGTCACGTGTCAGACCAGCATCAGTATAAAGTTTGGCATTGAGCCCCTAGAATGTGACTGGGTTGGGTATCATGTCACGTGTCAGACCAGCAGCAGTATAAAGTTGACCATTGAGCCCCTAAAATGTGACTGGGTTTGGTATCATGTCACGTGTCAGACCAGCAGCAGTATAAAGTTGACCATTGAGCCCCTAAAATGTGACTGGGTTGGGTATCATGTCACGTGTCAGACCAGCATCAGTATAAAGTTTGGCATTGAGCCCCTAGAATGTGACTGGGTTGGGTATCATGTCACGTGTCAGACCAGCATCAGTATAAAGTTTGGCATTGAGCCCCTAGAATGTGACTGGGCTGGGTATCATGTCACGTGTCGGACCAGCAGCAGTATAAAGTTGACCATTGAGCCCTAAAATGTGACTGGGTTTGGTATCATGTCACGTGTCAGACCAGCAGCAGTATAAAGTTGACCATTGAGCCCTAAAATGTGATTGGGTTTGGTATCATGTCACGTGTCAGACCAGCATCTACAAGTAGACACTGGCGTGATATGACTGAAAGATTGGATTGTTAAGAGATGTCAAACCCCTTACATGCATATACATATTATCATGTAGATTACTCAAGTTCTGTGTTATACTTGTGACCACCTGGATGATATCCCTTTCCAGAGACATGTTTTATACTTGTGACCACCTGGATGATATCCCTTTCCAGAGACAAGCCAGTGGGAGATGGTGACTTATTCGAGATCTTCACAGCTGCATGCCAAAGAATAAATTTGCTTTAAAGATCATGGACTGCATTAAAAAAAAGACATCTCCTTTTTTGTAAGGTAAAGACTTTAAGGTGCAGCACACATAATAATGTCTAGAGAGCATAATGTCAATAGCACACCAATAGATCATCCAACCTGTCATATCTCATGTTAAGTTGGAAAATCAAAATGAAAAAGGTTTACAGAATTTAATGTTTTTGCAATTGTTTTGACTTGTTTGAAAATAGGAAATATCAAATAAAACGTGTTAATAATTCTGAATGATGAATAGGTTTTTAATATAACATTTTTTTCTAATATAAATTACCGTATAATCCCTAATAAACACCACTCCCCTAATAAATGCCTTCCCCCTCCCTTTTCAGAAATATTTGTTTTAAAACTTACCAGCATAATTATGCAAGTCAATCTGTTTCATTCACAATGGATCCAACACTCAAAATCACTAGAAAACTTAAACTCTGATGAAAAATAATGTCTGATTTAAAAGTTAAATTATGTATTTTTGGTCTTAAAGGGACACTGTCCGTAAGTAAGCTGATATTGAGCATAATCAAATAACTGTCTGACTTTTATTCAATGAAATGTATACATGAAAACATGAGCATAGACCGAAATAAGTATGTAGTAATACATTCTTGAGTTTGAAAAAAAAAAGTTTTAATTATTATTTGTAAATAATGTGGGACCCACTTTATTTACTTTTTATGCTGATCACGAGACTTCAATTAGCGCATTAGGTTTTCTACATAGTATGTATTGCGTAATATGTATGGCCCGCATAGCTCAGCTAGCAGCGACGTCGTCATTACCGACACAGTCTTATTACCCGTTAGTGTAATTTTAGTTTGGGCTGCTGGTTCAAACTCGCAAAGCGGTAGTTGTTTTTTTTGTACCGCGATTGAATTCCGTCAAAAAATCTTGCTTTTAATTAGTAAATATTCAATACTGTTAGTGTGTAATGTTTGTGAACGTAATTAGTGTGTGTTTTATAAGCTAAAAGTTACGGACATTGTCCCTTTAAATAAATGCCCCCCTTTTCAAAAATGTTACGCCGCTTATTAGGGATTATACAGTATTTACCATTATTAAAACACCTTGCATTGTTTGTCGGAGAATGTTTGCCTGTTTATACGGTGTTTAACATCATATTTAGCACATGTTAGGCCATATTTGACGGTCATTTTTTGGTTGGAAGAGGCACACCATCTCAATTTTACTGGGTAGAACAAGTACTCTGTGTACACATCTTGCCATAATGTAAGAATCAACACTGTCTCACTTGACAAGTTGAGCTCCCAGTGGGGGTAACAAGAACAAGATCATTATCAATCGGTTGTTTTCAAAAACTGCACAGCATTCTGAGTAAATTCAGCCATTTATTGTGGAAAGAAAATAGACATACGAATGAGCTGTTTCAATTAATTTATTAATTAATTGAATGTTGTTTAACGGCTCATCAACACAGTATAGGTTATTTAGAGCCGCCCCAGAGAGAGGGGGAGGATACATAGGAATCCGGGAACCTGCCCTACTCTTATTATCGAATAGATTCCTATGGTTCTTTAACGTGCTTGGTGGATAGACCGATACACGAGACCGCCCGGTTTACGTCCCCATCCTAGGCTAAGGGAAAGTGTCTTGCCCAAGAACACACCGACGGAACTCAGTGGCACCACGGAGGATTGAACCCGGGGCCTCCGGTTACAAATCCGCCGCGCTACCGACTGCGCCACGCCAGCCCTCCAATTAATTTATTAAGGGACATTGGGTGAAAAAGACATGTATTCATGACACCAAAAACAAAACCTTTATAAGAGGAGTGTTAGCCAGTAGAGCGTCCACACGCCCTCTTGTTTAAGATTTCACCCTAACTAATTTTTTTGCAAACTTTCATTCTTTCATGGTCTTTTTAATCTTCAGCCAATGAGACAGGATGAGGCAATCCGATGAAATAAAAAACAATTCTATACAAGCACTTCGAAAACAGCTAGGATTTTACCAGACATAAACAATTAACAACTCCACTCTAAAAGGATTTCACAGTTAAGATTGCATTCTCGGTTTTAGGAACTTGTAGAAATAAGTTTTGAAAGTCATATACATCATAGATTCAGCAGATAATGGTGGAATGCTTGAAAGGGACAAGATGGCAGTCTTGAAGGAGTCATAGTCAAGAACATAGCAACTGGATTTGTTAATCCAGTATCACTTTGATTTTAACCTTAACCCGCTAAGCACAACTATAATAGACTTTACAATGTGCGGCTCTGATCAGTAATTTTCCCCAAAACACGCCTTTGTCACATTATGGAATGGTCTTAATTCAAAGAAAGAACAGTCCATTATATATATGTAGGGGGTTAAGGGGTAAATCTGCTTTCATATAATGAAATAAAAGGTTATATAATTTGGAGTTCTGAATTTTGTCTTCTATGTGCTAACATGTTTAATATATTATTGTTACAATAAGTTATATACAACAACTGTGGCCTTGACCTTGAGGTACGGACCCAATTCTTGCACTTGACACACATTTTCATTGTGATTAACATGTCAGGCGCCATCTCAATCATATCACTAGAGCAGTGGCAAAAAAAAAAACAACGTGGCTCCAGCGTAAATGGAGTGTCTACTTTAGAATTTGCAGCAAGTCTGCAGTTCTGCAGGTTAGAATGTTCTAGGCCCATTCTCCATATTTTTATCTCGATGTGTGTGTGGGGGGGGTCCTAGGGATGCATAATCAGCTTTGTACATTTGTCTTTTTATGCCCCGCCACGAAAGTGGTTCCAAATGCCAAAAGCCGTACAGTTCAAACTTCATACACACTTACCTCTGTATGGCAGCAATATGTTCCTACCCAAAACAGGTCAGTATAAATGACCTTGGCCTACTTTTTACACTTTGTTAATTTACACATTAAAGTTTTACATTCAAGTTTGATATTCAATTTATTAAGTCCATTTCTTCATCACCAGATGTCTTACAACTACAACTGACGGCGGAATGTCAATATGAATTACCTTGACCTATACTGAAACGCAACACGGGAATTTCCGCTATATAGTGTATGTACAATATGCTGGTGTTAATCAAATGGTACATGGCTACGTAAGATCTTTCCTTTCGGAAAAAACACTGCAAATAGTATTTCTGCAAAGTTTCATTATTGACAGAGAATGCGTTTGGCGCAAACTTAGGATGCAACATTTTGCAAACGTTTTACGTTAAGGCCAGAGTTTTTTTATTTTTCGTTTTACAAACCCGCCGATCCTATTTTTTTGAAAACCCAAATAAAAACATATATATATTTTATTTTATTTTTTCTGCCACTTCCACAGAAAACGATTCTAAAAAATAAAATTTCAATATTTAAATACCTTACTTGAATAATTATTGCCGCCTGTGAATAACGATACAGTAGGACAAGCGGTGGCTGATGTCATAGTCGGAATCGACGATGAATTGATCGAGCATATTGATGCTGTGGGGTTAGATACTTATACATGTAGCCTGCATGGATACCCCACTGTCGGTGCTGATCAAACTCGGGTTAGTGTTTTTTCTTTTATATCATATTTCAAACTATTGTCCAAAATAGTTCTCGTATTCTATATTGAAATGAAATACGAAATAGCACATGGATATCCAGATATAGCTATATAGAAAATTGATATTTCTAAGGCAGTTTTAACATATAGTGGATGTGGTTACATTTATATGCAAAACAATTTGAAAAAAAATCAACATAAAAATGAAGCAATACTTTTAATATCAATTTTAAGAGGAAAATTTGTTTTAAGAAAATAAAAATAAATCTGAAATTTTCTATATTTTTTTATTTATTTTTATCGACTCCTCATTTTCCCCATTTTTAATTTTTGTTTCCTCCTCCTACTTGCATTTTCTTCAAATTTTCCCGTAAACTAATAATAAAAAAACTCTGGCCTAAATACTGTGAGTACTGAACTGGCTCAATTTTTCAAACTTCAACATTTTATATGAATTTCTTGTTACAACGTGTACTGTGATTAAAACGTCTGCAACTTCACAGTTTTGTCCTTTCTCTAACTAACTGCAACTCTTTTTTTTTTACAAAACATCTTGGGATTTCCTTGGAATATATATGGAATTATAAGTGTGCAGTATATACAATATATAGCGGAAATTCCCATTTCGCGTTTCTGTTTCCTTTCAGTACTACTTTTGGCACTTCGTTAATTTACATTACCATTTTACATTCAAGTTCTTTATTATGACCATTAATTACTGAGAAACCTATAAAGCCACACAGCTTTCAAACTTCATACACCACAATACATCTATATGACATCAATATGTGTTCTTGCACAAAAGCAGCTCAATATCAGTGACCTTGACCTATTTTTTTTTTTTATTCATTTACATTTAATTTGCTGGGATTTTTAAATTTTCAAGTATGTTGTAAATGTTGAATAAGGTACATCAAAGTTCGCGTGTAAGCTATAAGGTGTGACTGGGGGATGGTTCCCCAACCCTCACACACCTATGATGTGGAAATAAACGCGTTTCCTCACAGGAACTGAAAAAGGAAAAAGAAAAAAAAGAAACGGCTTGATTCCATTCTTATGATAAGCCATGAAAAACACTTGATTCCAGTTTTGTTGCACATGGTGAGAAAAAACTTGATTTAAATTACAAAATTAACAATGAGAAAACACATGATTCCAGTTATATGACAGTGAAGGAACATTTGATACCTGTACATTGCACACATTGAAAAAAAAAATTGAGCTTTTTAAAAAACATACAAAAACATGCACATGCGTCTACATAAGCAGAATGTAACTTGCCTTCTAATATTACACTTAACTTTTTGTTACTCCATTTTGTAAGCAACCGATGACCCTTTAGTGGGGTATTCGTGTACTATGGACACATTTTCTAGTTCCCCCTGGGTATGCCTGCCACTCCCATCCCTGCACCCACTCAGGGAAAACATTGATCGGTTTATTACCGTCAGTACTCTGACATGCTATATAAGTGCCATCTACCACCACTGTCATAATACATGCTCATAATGGAGTATGGCTACTCCCGGGAGAGCCAAGTAGAAATTCCAGTTAAAACTCATAATCTAATGGCTAAAGTTAGCAGTATCGTTTTATTTTGCGATGGGGGAATAGCCACTTACGGTTTATCCATCTAGGAGGCTTTGGAAAGAAATAAAATTGTGGGAAATGTCATTTCCAATATGTAAGTTTATGAGCAATTACAGTATAGAAGTCATTATCAGGAAGCCAAGTTACTGCAGTAACAGTAATGCCAAGAAATCAAGCATCAGTGTGTATCCCGCAACTGCCATATAACAGCAATTACAAGGACCTTCCAACTGCAGTAGAACAGCAATTACAAGAAGCCTCTACATCACCCTTCATTGATTGCCTAATTTATTACAGAATTATGGCCATTAAAATGTTTGACTTAGAATTGTCCACTCTTATATTGTATAATGACCTGTTAACACATTTTTAGCTCTACTGATCAGAGATCAGCAGAGCTTATGCTGTGGTGCGGCGTCCGTCGTCCGTCAGTCTGTCCGTAAACTTTTTTTTGTAGCGACAACTCCTCTGAAACTACTGAATGGATTTTCATGAAACTTTACAGAAATGTTGCCCATGAAGTCTAGTTGATCCTAGCAAAAATTCATGTTGATGTGAAATCCAAGATGGCCGCCAAATCTAAAAATAGGTTTTTAAAAAACAAGTTTGTAGCGACTACTTCTTGAAAACTATAAGTGATATTGATATTGGACTTTTTCTAAAATGATCAGCATGACATGATGTTGGTCCTTGTCAAAAATCGTTTTGATTCGACGTTAAACATGGCTGCCAGCGGCCATCTTTGTTTACATAGAATTATATAATGAAAACTTGTAGCGACTACTCCTTTGAAACTACTTGGCGGATTTTCATGACACTTTACAGGAATGTTGCTCTTAATGTCTAATTGATCCTAGCAAAATTTCAGATCGGCCAGAAATTCAAGATGGCCGCCACAGCTAAAAATAGATTTTTAAAAAAGAAGTTTGTAGCGACTACATCTTGAAAACTATAAGTGATATTGAAATGGGACTTTTTGTAAAATGATCAGCAGGACATGATGGTTATCAGAGTCGAACATTATTTTGATTCTACGTTAAACATGGCTGCCAGTGGCCATCTTTGTTTACATAGAGTTATATAATGAAAACTTGTAGCGACTACTCCTCTGAAACTACTTGAAGGATTTTCATGAAACTTCACAGGAATGTTGCTCTTGATGTCTAATTGATCCTAGCAAAATTTCAGGTCGGCCGGAAATTCAAGATGGCCGCCACGGCTAAAAATAACAAGTCTGTAGCGACTACTTCCTGAAATCAAAATCAATCAGTAGAGCTTCAAGGTCATTGACCTCTTGTTTCTCAATTTTTTTCGAATTGATTGTTCCCAATCTTCATGTACACATAACATCTGATGACCTTATGTCCCTCTACATTCACCCATCATTGATTGCCTAATTTACGACAGAATTATTGCCCTTTGTTTGACTTAGAATTTTCCACTCTAATATTGTATAATGACCTGTAAACTCTCAAACATTTTCGAAATGATTGTTCCCAAACTTCATGTACACGTAACAGCTGATTACCTTATGTCATTCTACATCACAAATTGTTGATGCCTGATTTATTACAGAATCATGGCCCTTTATTTGACTTATGAGTTTTTCACTCCATTATGAACTTCATGTGGCTTTCACTTTAACACTTTTCATGGATTGTAAATATTACAATTAATGGTTTTTCGATTCTGCAATTTTTTTTACAGCATTATGTACCTTTGTTTTAATTAGAATTTCTTTTACATTAAAAAATTAACAGATATTTTAGACATTTATTATTTTTGATTTTGCCCATCATCGGCTAGAGCAAAAAAGCGGGGATATTCTTCATCTTCAGTGATAGTTCTAACTGTATCATGAATTTACCTGCCTGTGACTTTGATGATGCTTATTGTGGCATAGGAGGTGTAGGCGTGTTGGCACTGAAACAATAGGCAACTTAAAGTAATTAGGAAACATACATGTCTGCTTTGTAGATTCACCTGTTGATTCCAGATCAGAGCATGTGCTGGTGTATTCGTACATGCATAATGGATGTACAGTGTTGTGGATAATTGTCTTGACTGTATTATCTTGATTGTACTATCTTGGTTGTCCTATCTTGATTGTACTATCTTGATTTGGTCATCAGTGCATGGAGGCATGATCATTCTGATGTGAATTTAAAAGCATTTTTTCTAAGGAATTATGTGTTTATAAATTTAAAAGCTTTTTGTTGTAATTGGTTTAAATAAGGTAAATTGACCATAAGCATGAATGGATTTTGTATAAATCGGAACATCATTAATAAATAAGTTGTAATTTGACAAATGCGCTACATTTATTTGATTAAACTAACAAAAACATTATAGTGTCTATGTCTATTGAATAATTATCTTCTAGATTAGGCAAAAAGTTTTCTTAGTGATCGATTGATTATACAAGAGCTGTTCAAGGAAGGCAAATAAATTTCTAGTATGGTTTATGTCAAGATAGGAATTGACATTTCCTGTGAGCTCTCAGACAAGTTCTTGATCTGGACAAGTCATAAAGTGCTTCTGTACAGCACTTTCATTTAGGAAGACAACAGTTTCACTGATGGCTGTTGTTGTACCAGGTAATACAAAAATTTACCCAGGGTACTATTCACTATCATGTTATATATATGGCACTGTTGACTAGTTCCAGCGCATCCGTGGCCGGGATGGTCAAGATGCTGCATCTAAAACTTTCTCACCTCTCACCGCTGCGGGTTCAAATCCCAATGGGAGCTGGACTTGTCAAGTGAGAAAGTGTCGATTCTATGGATGGTGGGAGGTATACAGTACTGGTTCTACCCAGAAAAATGGGGATGGTTTGCCTCTAACACAAAAAAATCAATAATTATTGTCGTATATGGCCTAATATGTGCTAAAAATGACGTAAAATACCCGTCAAACAAACAAACAAATAGATCATTTCTAGCAAGCCTGGCTACAAACCTATGTCAGGTCACCCCGCAAATATCATAATTATTATCCCTTTCTGTATTACCCCATACGACAATGACCATCATCTGCAACAGTAGTCTGCATGCAGGTTAGGAGAAATTATAAGCTATATGCTATATGCCACCACATAACATTGGTCCCCTGTGTCCCATTACTTGTCAGCTGATCCCTGGATGGTGTAGAAATAGGAATATTTTCCATATTTTAGTGCAGCAGGGACACTGGAAACAAAAACTTGACACTTCCAAGTACTTAAATATTGATTTTGCATTGTTGAAGATTTTCATGGGAAGACAAAATGTCTTCAGTCGGCTGGAGCAACGCAGTCAGCATTCAGCATGAGTCAGTTCTCATGTGATCTGAAAAATGAGAGTTTGTAAATTGAGAAATGAGGGGTTGTTACTCATATTATCTGTAAGGAAATGTAGAGTTGTGTGTTGCTCTTTTGTGTCAGTTGCAGGCATGATGGGAATTATTTGACTCTGCATCTGACAACATCACTTGTGCTATTACACCATCATGGTCTTATTTAAAAAAAGTTAGTACTATAACATTAACATTTACGAAAAAAAACTAGTTGATGTTGTTTTTTTGTGGGAGTTAAATTTCATTGAAATTTTATACAAATTTTCATTTAAAAATAAATATTTCAAAATAACATTTCTAACAAGTTTGTCTTCAAGTTTTAACTATCTTTAATTTTAAAATTGCAAAATGTTTCAATTTATATGCAAAATGGAATAACACCTAAAGCCGGGTATCCATTTGTACGTGATCCTTTGTCCGTATCCGCATCAGTACATCTGTGTCCGTCAAAAATCGCACATTGTGCGATTCGTCTTGGACGAGGACACGGACATGGAACTGATCAATGGATGCTTACCAACATTTTCTTTATATAACTGATTTTTCACGGATATGGACACGGACCCTGGATCACGTACAAATGGATGCCCGGCTTAAGACAGAAGCAGGGAGATGATGGTTATGTTCATTGTCTTGCTTTATTTAATAAAGCCAGAAATTCTGTATGTAATAAATGTAGAATATTGGATATATGATTTACTGGTCGGGAGGAATTAATGACCAGTTTGATTTCGTGGCAAAGTGCACAATAAAACATGGTTATTTGATGGAACTTTGGGAGAATCAATTATTTGGATATTGCTTATTGATTTCTTAATGGGGATGTGCTCAGAAATGAAACAAAAAATGTTCCATTAGAACTTAAAATGGCAGTATAGATGAATTAAATAGTTTATGAAATCTATGTTCATTAGTGTATGAAATCTGTGTTCATGTTGAGTTGGACAGTTTTGTTACTAGTGTTCACCTGGAGGTGACAGTTTTGTTAACAGTGTATGCAGTCTGTGTTCATCTGCAGATCACAGTTTTGTTAATAGTGTATGCAATCTGTGTTCACCTGGAGTTCACAGTTTTGTTTCTTAAGTGTATAAAATCTGTGTTCACATTTTTGTATCTAGTGTATGAAATCTGTGTTCATCTGCAGATCACAGTTTTGTTTCTAGTGTATGAAGTCTGTGTTCTCTTGGAGATCGCAGTTTTGTTTCTATTGTATGGAATCTGTGTTCATCCGGAGATCACAGTTTTGTTTCTAGTGTTTGAAGTCTGTGTTCATCTGGAGATCAGTTTTGTTTCTAGTGTATGAAAACTGTGTTCATCTGGAGATCACAGTTTTGTTTCTTGTGTATGAAGTCTGTGTTCATCTGGAGATCACATTTTGTATCTAGTGTATGAAATCTGTGTGCATCTGGAGTTCACAGTTTTGTTTCTAGTGTATGAAGTCTGTGTTCATATGGAGATCACAGTTCTGTTTCTAGTGTATGAAGTCTGTGTTCATCTGGAGATCACATTTTGTATCTAGTGTATGAAATCTGTGTGCATCTGGAGTTCACAGTTTTGTTTCTAGTGTATGAAATATGTGTTCATCTGGAGATCACAGTTTTGTTTCTATTGTATGAAGTCTGTGTTCATCTGGAGTTGACAGTTTTGTTTCTAGTGTATGAAATTTGTGTTCATCTGAAGTTGACAGGTTTGTTTCTAGTGTATGAAATATGTGTTCATCTGGAGATCACAGTTTTGTTTCTAGTGTATGAAGTCTGTGTTCATCTGGAGTTGACACTTTTGTTTCTAGTGTATGAAGTCTGTGTTCATCTGGAGATCACATTTTGTATCTAGTCTATGAAATCTGTGTTCATCTGGAGATCACAGTTTTGTTTCTAGTGTATGAAGTCTGTGTTCATCTGGAGATCACATTTTGTATCTAGTGTATGAAATCCGTGTGCATCTGGAGTCACAGTTTTGTTTCTAGTGTATGAAATATGTGTTCATCTGGAGATCACAGTTTTGTTTCTAGTGTATGAAGTCTGTGTTCATCTGGAGTTGACAGTTTTGTTTCTAGTGTATGGAATTTGTGTTCATCTGGAGCTGACAGGTTTGTTTCTAGTGTATGAAATCTGTGTGCATCTGGAGATCACATTTTGTATCTAGTGTATGAAATCTGTGTGCATCTGGAGTTTACAGTTTTGTTTCTAGTATATGCAATATGTGTTCATCTGGAGATCACAGTTTTGTTTCTAGTGTATGAAGTCCGTGTTCATCTGGAGTTGACAGTTTTGTTTCTGTGTATGAAATCTGTGTTCATCTGAAATTGACAGTTTTGCTTCTAGTGTATGAAGTCTCTGTTCATCTGGAATTGACAGTTTTGTTTCTAGTGTATGAAATCAGTGTTCTTCTGGAGTTGACAGTTTTGTTTCTTGTGTATGAAATCTTGTGTTCATCTGGAGTTGGCAGTTTTGTTTTTATAGTGTATGAAGTCTGTGTTCATCTGGAATTGACAGTTTTGTTTCTAGTGTATGAAGTCTGTGTTCATCTGGAATTGACAATTTTGTTTCTAGTGTATGAAGTCTGTGTTCATCTGGAGTTGACAGTTTTGTTTCTAGTGTATGAAGTCTGTGTTCATCTGGAGTTGGCAGTTTTGTTTCTAGTGTATGAAATCTGTGTTCATCTGGAGTTGACAGTTTTTTTGTTTCTAGTGTATGAAATCTGTGTTCATCTGGAGTTGACTGTTTTGTTTCTAGTGTATGAAGTCTGTGTTCATCTGGAGTTGACAGTTTTGTTTCTAGTGTATGAAATCTGTGTTCATCTGGAGTTGACAGTTTCCTGGGATACATATTATTCTTTTTACAGTGTTAGTGTCTGCATTGCTAGTGTTATTGTCAGGGGAGCAATCTAATCTGTGTTTGTTTATCTAGAGTAGTTTATCTAGAGTTGACAACTTTCAATTTTGTAGGAGATATTTAGTCCTGTTACAGGGTTTGTGTCTGCTGATGTGAGCGATGGTGATAATGTTCATAGTTCATATTTGACTACATTAGGCTCATGTCTGTGATTGAGGACGTCTGTCTTATCTTAAAAGAACTTTTACAGTAGGAGTACATTAGGTTCAGTCTGTGATTATGCCCTGTCATTGAACAACTTGGGACTTAAATACAGAGTTTTCTAATTTTCTGTATCACTGTGTTGATGACAGAATAATTGATTTTGGCCAGTGGACATCTGTGGTTGGAAGAATGTTTAGAGTAAGACAAGTTTAGGTGGAAAATATGTGACTGCAGAAAGAAGACTTCAGGAACATTGGAATTTTTTGTCATGTTTTATGTTCTTCTCACTCTCTTCTCTTGGGAGTTTCTTAAACTGTCATACATTATCTAGACACGCATGTTTGACTGTGTTAAAATTGGAAACAACTTCAGTATAAATTGCATCTTGAAAAAAAAAAATTGTGTTGTTAAATTTAAGTAGTTTTCAGTTAGGAATCTCACATGGATTTTCTGTATGTTTTTGGTTTTCAGTCTTATGCAGTGTAAAATGTTCTTGAGTCCATTATCTAGCTATCTTTCTGTTATTGTCAACTGTTATTAATAAATTTTTTATGGATTATTTTGGTAAGATGTTGCAGGTTTTATACAAGGTCATTTTCTTCATCTACTTAAACATCATTAAATGTTATAATTTCTTACTGTATTTATCAATTTGCAATCAACATCTTGTGGTGGACACTGGTAACTCTTATTACAATCTTGTATTAAACTCTGTATTTGTATTGCTATTTTATATATAAATTCAAAGAATGTCAGTTATCTGGAGTAATTGTCAAAGTGCTGTAACTCAAACATTATTATGTGAGAGATGGCATGCAATATTATGCAATAGCTGCACCAGGGAAGATAACTCTGCAGATGCCACATGCAGCGTTTATTTATAAGTCGGTGTGCGAATGAAATTAATGTGATACTTTGAATAAGCTGTTGGAGCGATTTCAAAATGGTGCATGTGAAATTCTTATCTGTATATTAGCGCAGGGATATGATAAACATTATGTATATTTGTTACTGGGCTTAAGTATAAATTGATGAAGAGTGTTTACGCAGAAACAGAAAACTGATACATAGAATTATATACATTTGATGAGTCATCTTTAGATAGTGGAAGTGGTAAAAACTAAATTTCATGTACAAACAAAATTAATTATTAGAAGTGGTAAAATCTGTGAATTTAATATACAAACAAAAGAAAAAACACTTTTACCAGAAATGAAACTTGATGTCATAGTTTCTCTGTGGAATGAAGTCTGCATGAAGAGTGTTAATGTAAAAATAGAAAACTGTAATGTAGAATTTATAAAAAGTGTCATTGAATTATACTCGGAATGGGAAAAACTGCAAAGTTAAATACAGTTAGTCAAAAGAAAACAGATGTGGCAATTATGAAGCTTTAGTAGATTGGATTCCTCTAATGATTAAGCTGCAGACTGAAACATGTTTACAAAAAGGAATAAAATCTAACGACAGGCAATTAATACAAACCATTGTAATAGGCATTGATGTTTTTATATAAAAAAAAATCATTATTTTTTCTGTGTGGAGAACAAATCATTTGTACAGAATCTATGGCTGCTGTGTGGAGCTTGGAGTAATTATTACTAATGGCCCGTGTTTTTGATGGATTCTTTTGTCTGATTAATGTAGGCATGATATTGTTGAGTGACAGTGCTAGCTTCTCTCATGATGAATCAAATATTATCTGTGAATGCATGCAATCAATAGGAGCTATTTGCACAGAATGTTGCGCCCTCAATAGATTGGATAGAGCTTCTGGGAGAGCAGGTGTTTTTTCTGCAGTCATTTATTATTACAGGTTATGTGTACTGGTATAGTGTGATAATTCGTCTGTAAAACAGTATGAAAGTAAAATGGATTTTATATTGGATTTTATATTGGATAACTGAATAGTGACATGCTTGTTTGAAGCATCATCAATGAGAATTACGTGTATAACTGTATGTTACGTATATACCGCACTGCGGTTGGCTTTGTAACATCCTAAAAAAAAAAAAAAAAAAAAAGACAGGCTGCACATGTACTGCGGTTAGCTTAGAATAAACAAAAACAAATGTTTTATAAGTAAACCAAAAACAAGTGTTTTATAAGTAAACTTAATAAGCGATTATTGGAATAAGTTTTTTGCCAGTGAAGCAGGTCGGTCGGTATTGGATATCTTATATATAAAGCATATGTCAGAGTGGTACATCCATTGTTTACATCGGGACAAGCCAATACATTGGCCACACTTGACTGTAGAAGTGAACAGGTTCATACTGTGTGTGTTCTTCTTTAAAAGATGAAGGAACTATTTACAAGTTGTTACATATTTTTGTGGATGTACATTCTATACATGATGAAATTCTGACTGTAAATGGAAACCAGGAATCTAAGTGAGAGGAAAAAACAACATGAAATTCTAGGATGGTGCTGAACATGCAAAAACTATAATTCATTAAATGTGGAATTGTATCAACAGTACGTAAGTCAAACTTCGAACTTGGGTATAATGCACATATTGATGCTGCAACAATAAGAACTCTGTGATAAACTTTGTGCCCACTTGATTATAATGAAGTTTTGTATCCCACAATGTGTGGATGGGGACTCGTGTGGAACTGCAGGCAACAGCCCTGCAGGGAGTCAGGAAACCACACCCACAGAACTGTTCAAAGGTACGCTCTCCTCTAGCTATGCCCACCATGCAACATGACCCTATCCCCTATTTAATTCAAGATACTAGTACATATTATAGGGCTAAATCTAAGTTATGGTACGTTCTAAAAATATATAAATTGAAACGGTCAATGATTTCGGACAAACAGTTTGTTACTTACACTGAATATATACAAAAGTATGGATATATTGTCGGACATCATGTTGGGAGGTTTACACAATATATGATGTCATTTAAGGATTTTGCCCAGATTTATCCCTATAAGGCACAATCATGTGTATCTTAGTTCGCAATCACATTCTAAATAGTTGTATGTCATATTGTCAACATGATTAAAATGCACATCTTAAGTTCCTACTGTCATCATGATTCAAATTTAGTACAAACTTTAGCTTATATTTATACCCCCGCTTTCACAAAGTGAAGTGGGGCCTAATATAGGAATCACGCTGTAAATTCACTCTGCATCGTGTCCCATCACGTTGCGTTACGTCTTGTCCTGTCCCGTTACGTAACACACTTTGTATTACTAACATTTCTCAAAAAGTTTCAAATACATTGTTCCGAAACTTCATATACAAATAACAACTGATAACCTCATGTCTGTCTGCATCACACATTGTTGATTGCTTAATTTATAACAGAAAAATGGCCAGCTTTCTTTGACTTTTTACCACTATGATATTGTACAATGTTCCGCAACACACTTTTTATTAGTTGCATTTCTCAAATAGTTTTAAATTGTATTGTTTGCAAACTTCATATACATGTAACAACTAATGACCTTATGTCCCTCGACATTACATATTGTTGATTGTCTAATTATTACAGAATTCTGGCCCTTTGTTTGAATTTTTTCCACTTTAATATTATATAATGAGCTTCATGTGGCTTTTACTCAAAAAGTTTTCAAAGCCGAGGGAGGGGGAACTGTAATGATCACCTTCCGTTATAGTTTAGTTTCTGTTTTCAAGCCATATGTATGATATGACACTAAATTCTCCAGTATATTGTACATCACTATAAAGCTGTTAAGTAGCTGAGGTTATGATTAGATACAGTCTTGTGTAAACACGTATCAATCATCAGGAATGGACGTCCAAGAGAGATTTATTATTGATACTATTTCTTTAATTTATGAACATCAATCAAATTCCAGCTAGGCAGTGTTTGTTTAGACTAATTTCAACTTAAACAAAATGTTCTGAGTTCCATTCTTGTTATGGTGGCCCAGTAGATAGATAGTATGGTACACTCTGAAGCTGGAGATCTCGGGTTCTTCCTCTCCAGCGCCACTGGGTTCCTTTGGTATACGTCCTAGTAGGCAAGAAAGACACCTCATTATAACTCGGCTATTGGATAGGGATGTAAACAGTGTGGGCCCATGTAAGGGAGTCTTAACTCCAAGGCCATAGAAATCCATTCCAGTAGTAAGAGTAGGTCACCGATTCATAGGCTAAATGTTTGATACTATGTTTTATGCTTTGAATTTTTTTTGGCCCACCTTCTCAAGCCTTTTTTATCAGCTCCTTTCTTTCGCTTTCTCTCACTCCGTCTTCCGCCAACTCTGCTTTTGTCCCTCCTACTGGATGGTGATCTGTTTTGACCTACTTTCTGCTGGAGTCTCGCTGTATATTCTGTTTCTACGACGACTCTCGCTGTTCACCCACAGTTCACCTGATGTTTCTCTTTTTTCCTTTGGATTGCACTGTTTCTGGGACATTGCTGATATGTCATGTTATTGTCTATTGCTGTGAAACAGCCTCCCCATAGTACTCTATGTTACTCCATTCAAACTACTATGCCACTACTAGGCTACTGGCCATTGCATACTTTAGACGCGCCATACGAATAACCAACGAATTTCTGTCGACGGCTTCCCTATCCCTATTCGGTGAACGTTGGCCTAACATCGTCACAAGACAGCAGTGAGCTACTAACTACTCATGAAGCAAACTTGAGGGCTGAGAAAGTGGATTTTTGCTGAAATGGTGATGAATGATAAGCAATGAATTAATGAAACATGAAATGGAGAGACCAGCATCTGGCGGGGTTTGAACCCACAACCTTCCGCTTGTGGGCCCAGCGCTCTACCACTGGGCTATAGAGGCCTCACGTAAATGTGGTAAATTTGCCATTCACAGAACTGTAGATAATTTTGGACTGCAATGAGTATTTACTCATCAAATTCAAAATGAATGAGTAACAAGGAACTCGTTCAGAGTAAACACCTTCTTTAAATAGTGCATGTTGTCAAAATGATTTCTGAATTAATTAATACATTTTAAAAGAAACAACTATTCTGATTAAATGGAAGTTAAGTAAAAACAAAAGAAACGCTGTATACTACCTTAATATTAGACACAAGCTTGGAACAATTTTCACTGTGTAAATATGGAATAAACTGCTCCACAGGACAATACATATAAATATAATACTCATAATTTTTAAAAGTTATGAGTATTTGTAGTAAGTTGATGAGTAATGATACTCACACTTTTTAAAAAGTTAGAGTTTTTGTAAAAAAAAGTATTTGTAAAATACTCAAAACTCAGCTCTGCATTCTGTAGTAACTCACGAGTATACTGCTCTATGAATAAAGTAATTTTAGTTTGACCACCATCTAAAAAATATATATCGTAATATGTAAGTAATACGTAAAATTGTAAGTAAAAAATGTAATTGAATATGACCTAATTTCTGTTGTTTTGATTGAACATCAGTAGACAGTGCAGAGCTTACATGGCCATCTGTCTGTCTGATTGTTAATGTTTTCACTACTTCTGAAAAACTACTTCTCAAAAACTACTTGTCAGAAATTCACAGAAATATTAATCATGAATGCGAAAAAACAACATTGAGGCATGTAGCTGAAAGCACGTTTTTCCTTTAAATACATTTAATTTAACCCTTGACCCGCTTACAGCACGATTATAATAGCCTTTGTGTCCATTGTAAACCCAGATCAGTCTGCGAGTAACTCGCAGGCTGATCAGGGTTTGCAATGTCCGTTACTCGCAGGCTGTTCAGGGTTGGCTGCTGATCAGTCATTTCCCCTAAAACACCCCATTGTCACATAAATGGAATGGTCTTAATTCAAAGAAAGAACAGTCCATTATATATATGTAGCAGGTTAAGGGTTAATGGGTCGTGAAGACATCACATTGTTTAGGTTTATTTCGAGCTGTACGTGGCAGAGAGTAGGGAACGATACATAGGAATCCGGGAACTGTGCCAGCCCGTATACTAGATTACTGTCGAATATATTCCTGTGGTTCTTTAATGTGCTCAGCAGAAAGACTCCGATAAATGGAATTAAAGACTTTGTTAAATGGAATTAAAGACATCGATAAATGGGATCATTGTATCTTCATCAGATGAACAATTAAGGCTAGGAAAAGTGCATAAGCTAGAACATACTAAGGTAACCCAGTGAGGCTCGAACCTTTAAGCTCAACTTCAGGTCGAATGTGCCATCCACTCTGCCACCGCAGTCAGCCGTGTGTGCCATCCACCGCAGTCAGTCTACAAGGCTCGAAATTAGCACTAGTCCGGTAGCCCGAGGCTAGTGAAAATGCTGCCGGGCTTCCAAATATTTGGGTTTAAGTCCGATGGGCTAGTAACAAAGTTATTCAAATAAGAATTAAATTGGTAGGTTGTGTAGTGACAGCACTTACTGACCTATAACATTGTTGACTGATTTCATCTTAATTGTTTGTGTTTGTTGCTTCCATTAAGGGATCCTCTTTTCAGTATTTATTTCAAAAACCTGATATTTCCATAGTTCCAATAAATGCCTATGGGGCATTATTAACAATTGCCTCAGTCATCATAATGAGTGTTTACCAACCCACAGTCTTTATAATTATTAGAAAAGTCTTGATTGAGATGCTTTTATATGCTTGGATAACCTTGTATACATAAGAACTGTTGAGATACCTTCAAAATGCATTTAAAAGTCTTGAAACTGAAACTTGAAATAAAATGGTATTTTCTTCGAATATTTATATTGGCTAGTACATTTTGAACAAAACTAGTGATTTTACCCAAGGACTAGACTGGTCTAGTAAACTAAGAATGTTAATTTCTAGAGCTGGTCTATATTTTTTCTCTCAATGTGGCCATTCTATAACAATTATTCTGCTAGATTTGCTTGAATGCTGGAGAACTTCCATGCTTAGTCATAAGCTAGCAAAAGGAGATGGCAAGAGCTTCCAGATATGGGTCTGTTGTACATAACCGTCCCATTTATGGAACTTTTCTAGATTGTATTCTGAGTCATTATACAGTCGCCGCCAAAAGAAATAAATAATGGCATTGTGAATTAGGCATGGTATTATATCACTGGCATCAGGAAATGGAGGCTTTATGTCTAAACGCCAGTTTGTATTGAATGTTACACTCAATAAAACCCAATTTAGCCGCATGTTGCACATGGTGAAAACAATATAATATCATTGCACAGTGGGCGGCATGTGAGGGAATAAATTCGCAAATTGGGTTTTATGGCACATTCGCGCTTTAAAGGGTCATATTGTTGGTAACAGTGGTAAAAAATGTTTGTGATTAAAGAATACGATTTTAAAAAGGAAGTGTTATAATGGAAGAAAAGAAAATAACATGGTAAGAAATGCGGTTGCGAAAGAAATTAAATGTTTTTATGACTTGGGCAAGCATCATTTAGAAATTAAATCGGCTTTGAAGTCCAATGAACGCAGATCGCATCTTTACCAAACTTTACCAGAATGGTTATATCAATGAAAGCTGCGACAAGTTTGAAAACCAGCCAGATCGGACCAGTAACAGCGGAGTTATGGCCCTTGGTTAGTTAACAGCAACCTCAGCGGAATGAAATGAAGGATAACATTTTCGATCAGACATGCTACCACCATGCGAGACAGAGAGGTCTGCAGCTCTTAAGTACAAGGCCCAGTCAGCTGAGCTACTAAGGCAGTCTTACATGATAGCATTGAGTGTGTGTATTCTGGAGGTTTATGGTCCCACTGCCTGTTAGTACACAATATATTTTGGACTATAGCATTACTTTTGTTGTTATAATGCCCATTTCAACATATGTTGCGACAGAGCTGTAGATAAGCTGCGTTATCTGTGGAATTTACGCAAATAAATGAGACAAAAAACACAAAAGATTTCGTTTTATGCATATTAAAAAATATAAGAAAAACACAAAATATTTATTTCATTGTGTAGCAAGACATAAATATACAGAGTTTGAAATTTTTCCGATCGAAAATGTATGGTTTGTTCTATTGTCAATTGTTCCATACTTGTCAGTCGTGTGTAGAATATGGTCATGTACTATGTGATGCAGGACTCGATTAAAACATATTCAGGACACATCTACGCTTGACAAAACAAACATTTCTTAGACGGGTTTCAGGTTTATGTTAATGTCTTAAAACGTGTTGAAACGGTGTATATATTATTAATAGGAACTCTAATCCAGTCTATGTATGTATTTCCTGTCAATTTTTCCCGTAAACAAATTGGGAAAAGGTGTAAACATCGATCACAACCTAAATAAAATTATGAGTCACCTTTCCATGAATGAAACCGTTTCTTCTGAGTCAATTGTTTGGCAAATATTGTATGATTTGACCAATGTATTGCAAAGTAAAAAAAGCACACAAATAAAACAAACACTCATGTGTGCACAGACACATATTTAGTTCAAACTGTACAATTTACAATAATTCTGAGTTTTTGAAGGAAAAAAAGCAAATGTTAACAAATGAAGGGTAAAAATATTGAAAAAATAAATAAATATTGGGATAAAAAAAATAATATTAAAAATGAAGGGTAAAAAACCCAAATAGAATTCTTATCTAGAGCTCTGTTGAGATATATATACCATATACCCCATTTAAATGACCATGGAGGCATTTTGTGTTATAAAAGGGAGCGTTTATAAATATGAGCCCATAAAAAACATATAAAATAACTCCTATCTCTGTCTTTTTGAAAAAGTGGGTGGGTGTTTATTGGGGAGGAGAGCAGGTATACGGGGGTATACGGTATAACGAATCAGGGGCAGCATAATCAGCTTTCTTATATACTTCCCAGCGCAATAGTGAATTGTATGGTTAGAATAAACCTTATATTCTCATTGTTTATATTTTCACAGTGAGAATATAAGAACGTATATTCTCACTGCCGGAAACAAATGGAACTACTTTTTTCTACATTTGCTTATATCAGTCATAATTCGTGTCAAAGTTTAGAACTATATTCTATGCGCACTAAATATATGTAAATCGCCTCAGGCGCTGTCGTACTATATTTATCCGCGAGTACATTAAAGGGGAACTGTCGGAACGAAACGTATTTTCTGAAACAGTTTGGTAGTGTTGCATGATAAAAAGTATATAATAAATAGAATATTTGTTGGTTTGTCGTGAATATAGGATTTATATCATTTCGAAGTGAGACTTCTCGATGAAAACAAATGCTATATTCACTCCAAACCTACAAATATCCTCTATTTATTTCTTCCACAAGGACATATAGACACGCAGAACAGTATGACTCAGATATCGAAGTTTTGCCGTTTCAAATTGTTGAATAGTTTTTACATTGTCTTGTATGATCTTTTAGGCTAGACAGATAGGTTAACTCCTTACAGGCGGAGCATCAGATCTTGCCGCTATTCTGGCCCTGTACAAATCAATACAGATTATGACGGAATGGACAGCAAAAAGTCAAATATTTGTTTTGTAAATGATACAAGGTTCTGGAAAGCTTTCATGACATGTTTGTGTGCTTTGAAGTTGAGTCATGTATGAGCGTTCCTAAAGCTGATAATGCCTCAAAGAGAATAGGGCTAAATGAAGCAAAATAATGGCGGTCCCAATGGAGAGTGGCTTTTCTGTTTATCAATATGTCGAATAATGGTTAATTAGTGCTTGAAGAGAATGGAGGGCCAGAAAACTTCATTGATTAAAACTCAGTGTTCCTCAGTTATATCACTTGACAAAGTCCTGGTGGAGTTGTCTGGATTGTTGAGTTAGGAAGAGTTGTCTGGATTGGTGAATAAGGAAGAGTTGTCTGGATTGGTGAGTAAGGAAGAGTTGTGTGGATTGCCGAGTCAGGAAGCATTGTCTGGATTGGTGAGTATGGAAGAATTACCTGGATTGGTGAGAAAGAGTTGTCTGGATTGTTGAGTAAGGAAGAGTTGTCTGGATTGCTGAGTCAGGAAGAGTTGTCTGGATAGGTGAGTATGGAAGAGTTGCCTGGATTGGTGAGTATGGAAGAGTTGCCTGGATTGGTGAGTAAGGAAGAGTTGTCTGGATAGGTGAGTATGGAAGAGTTGCCTGGATTGTTGAGTAAGGAGGAGTTGTCTGCATTGGTGACTTTGGAGGAGTTGTCTGGATTGCTGACTGGAGAAATTGTCAGGATTGCTGACTCTGGAGATGTTGTCTGGATTGCTGACTCTGGAGAAATTTTCTGGATTGCTGACTCTGGGGAAGTTGTCTGGATTGCTGACTCTGGAGAAGTTGTCTGGATTGGTGACTCTGGAGGAGTTGTCTGGATTGGAGACTCTGGAGGAGTTGTCTGGATTGGTGAGTAAGGAGGACTTGCCTGGATTGGTGAGTAAGGAGGACTTGCCTGGATTGGTGAGTAAGGAAGAGTTGTCTGGATTGTTGAGTAAGGAAGAGTTGTCTGAATTGGTGAGTAAGGAGGAGTTGTTTGGATTGCTTAGTAAGGCGGAGTTTTCTGGATTGGTGAGTAAGGAAGGGTTGTCTGGATTGGTGACTCTGAGGAAGTTTTTGGGAGGAGTTATCTGGATTGGTGACTCTGGAGGAGTTATCTCAAAGATCTAAAGCATGAAGTGACCATATATTCTGTCAATTAATGAATGCTATACAATCGACACACATGTTTACTTCTATTTTTGTTTTCCATTGCGCAATAACTGCTGTACAATTTTTCATGTCTAAGACGTCTACATATGCATATAAAAAATTATATAAGTAGGGTCGACATGCAATGTCGTGTATGGCTGATCACATGCTAGACAGTGGCATCGAAGATGATGCAATCACGATGTTGAGTCATCAAGCTTTCATTACCTATTGATCAACAAATTATTTGTCTTCTTATTTTTTACTTTCTTAAATTTGACAAATATGATTATTAACGAAAAAAGCAACCCATATGTTTAATTTTTTCTCCTAGTGATGTTCCGACTAATCAATATGTTGACTTTCATTGGATATTTATCCAATAAAAATCTTGAAATTGTTTCCTCTTTCCTCTTTCCTTATCTTTACACTCAGAAGTTTTGATATTGAAAATAGATAATTTTATCTTCACACATTGTTCATATATTTTTTGCTATGTTAATTACCACCTCAAGTTGTTGATTGAGTATTTTTGAATGGTGTTGGTTAGCAACAGAAGGATGTAGTAAACAAGTGTTTAAATAATCTTTTGGAGTCTGTCCAATATATATTTACATCGAGATGATGAAATATGACATGGTGTAACTGTGTAAACAACCAAAAACATCCATTTCGTCAAGTACAGTACAAATTCATCACCATCCATAGACTCCCTGAAACATGTATTGTTTCTTTTTTGTTGTCTTGTTTAGTGTCAAAACATTCTTTATATTTCTTCGCAAAGATTTATACCTCTTCTTGTGCTTAGCGGGCGAGTAGTGGTTAGTGTAACAGGTGAAATGGTTAATTCTGCTTGCACATAATATAAGCAGACAAAATAATACCTGACAATAGTTTTAAATTGGGTTTGGAGTTTCCAAGGGCCTTACCGTCATATATAGCTTAGCTTAAAATGTGCTGAAAATGATGCAAAACAACATTCATCCAACCAACCTGACAGGACCTGAAAGGGGTTCAAAGACAAAAGTTCATCTGCCATGCACCCTGCGTGGTTCTCAGGCAAGAACAGGGCCACTGCTTATCCAGGCAGAGGGGTAAATTTACCCCAATTTCATGTTCATGTTGTCATGCTCATTAAACGTCTTTATCATCGGCCATGTATTGTTCCACTGCTTCTTGAGTGGTAGCAGAAAACAGTGATCCTGGCTCCAGCGAAAAATTGAGTGTTTAGGTGAGAAGGTTTTAAGTCCATTCTGCATATGTTTACCTCAATGTAACTGGAGAGCCAAGAATGTTCATTCTGTTGATGCAATATAATCTTTTTGTGTTGGCGTGCCGTAAAACCCGAATTCAACTATCTGCCATGTGGAGAGAATGTAACTCTCGGAATTTATCAAAGTAATTATGTACCAAGTGGTAATACTATAAGCAAGATGAAGGGCTGTGATATGGAAATACCAAATATGAGTCAGTTATCTGTTGTCACTATTATCAACCCAGCGAGAACGGTACACGGCAACACAAGAATGCACTTACAGTCAATGAGGATCCCCGTTTAGTGGCCACAAAAAACCATAGGAACTATCGGAATACTTTCTGATCTGAAGCATTTAGTAAGCTTTTTTGTGGGGTAATGAAGTTTCAGTATCCCCTGTAGAGTGCTAAAATATAGGTTGTTAAAGGGACACAGGGCAATCTTAATAGTTCGTAATTTGAGGTTTGCTGTCAGTTTTTCAGCATAACTTGCATATATGCTATAAGATTGTTATTATACTCCAGGAATCACGTGTCAGTAACGTCCCGTCGCCTAACACATTTTTAGCTCTACTGGCCAAGGGCCAGCAGAGCTTATGGGATGGAGAGTTGTCCGTCGTCCGTCCGTCGTTAACTTTTGTCTTGTTACCAAGATAGGGCCTTCATTTTTCATCCTCTTTACCAAACTTTAACAGGTTGTTAATATCAGTGAAAGCTTGGACGATTTCGAAAACCAGTCAGACCGGACTAATTTCACCGGAGTTATGGCCCTTGTTTTGCTGAGAAATGCCATATTAAGCCTTGTGAACACTCTAGCACCTTCATTTATTTTTTGATCTTTACCAAACTTGCACAGGTTGTTAATATCAATGAAAGCTCGGACAAGTTCGAAAACCAGCCAAATTGGATCAGTAACACCGGAGTTATGGCCCTTGTTTTTTTCTGAAAATTGTTATTTTTTGCCTTGTGAACGCTCTAGCACCTTCATTTATTATTTGATCGTTACCAAACTTGCACAGATTGTTAATACCAATTATAGCTTGGACAAGTTTGAAAATCAGCTGAATTGGATCAGTAACACCAGAGTTATGGCCCTTGTTTTTTCTAAAAAATGCCATTTTCTGCCTTTAGAACACTCTAGCACCTTTATTTATTATTTAATCTTTACCAAACTTGCACAGATTGTTAATATCAATAAAAGTTTGAACAAGTTCGAAAACCGGCAAGATCGAAATAATTTCAATGGAGTTATGGCCCTTGTTTTGCTGAAAAATGCCATATTAAGTCTTGTGAACACTCTAGCACCTTCATTTATTATTTGATCTTTACCAAACTTGCACAGATTGTTAATATCAATGAAAGCTCGGACAAGTTCGAAAACCATTCATATCGGACCAGTAACAGCGGAGTTATGACCCTTGATGTAGTTCAAAATGCTATATTTTGCCTCGTTAAGACTTTATTTTTTATCCGATCTTTACCAAACTTTATCAGATTGTTAATTTCAATAAAAGCTCAGTCAAGTTCGAAAACCAGACCGATCGGACCAGGGAGTTATGGCTCTTGATTTTATTAAAAATGCTATAATTTGCCTTGTCTTACGATAGGGCCTTCATTTTGCATCTCAACTTTGCCAAACTCTATATAACCAAATTTTTTATTTTTATTTTTCTGTTGTTGTTTTTTTCCTTTTTTTAATTTTTTTTTTCCTGTTTTTTTTTCTGTTTTTTTTTTAGCTATGTTGGACCAGTCTGACCAGTAACAGAGGAGTTATGGCTCTTGATTTAGTTAAAAATGCTATATTTTGCCTTGTTAATACGGTAGGGCCTTCATTTTTCATCTGATCTTTACCAAACTTTACCAGATTCTTTAGTTATGGCCCTTGATTCAGTTGATAAGCTGTATTTTGCCCAAAACTTTCCAAAAAACGTAAATGGCAGTCTATCGCTTCATTTGATGTTATAAGAGCCATGTTAGCAAGTAGAGCGTCCACAGGCCCTCTTGGGCCTCTTGTTATTACTTGTATTCCTCAAACAGTTTGGAATGGGTTGTTCCCAAACATCATGTACACATAACTGATGACCTTATGTCCCTCTACATCACCCATTATTGATTGCCTAATTTATTATAGAATTATGGCCCTTTGGTTGTCTTAGAATTTAAGCAGGGTTATTCATCGCCTTCAGTGATAGTTCTGGTTAACAGCTATTTTAATAGTTAAAAGCCATTTATGTTTTCATATTTCTACTTGCTATATATATAGCACCAATTAAACTATAATTTGAAACTTGTGTAATGTGTTATTTAAATATATTATGTAAGCAGGTTTAAAGTCAAAATGACGCTGGATTCATCAATGGAGGTGTTCATTTTAAGGCTTGATACATACTTTAAAATTGCCATGTGACCCATTAAAATATAGGTTGTTATACCTATCATCCCTGGAGTTTATTATACATTTTCCATTAGTGACTGCTTATGTAGTCTATAAAAAAGGTATCTATGCTCAAGACATAGAACCAAAGGAATCTTTGCAGTAGTATGAGGTAGAGATTTGAGGACAAATTTCTCTGTACTGGCGCTGTCTGGAAATCCTCTATCCTCTCTGAAATCCTCTATACTCTCTCTGGAAATGAGAGATGCTCTATCCTCTCTCTGGAAATGAGAGATGCTCTATCCTCTCTCTGGAAATGAGAGATGCTCTATCCTATCTCTGGAAATAAGAAATGCTCTATTCTCTCTCTGGAAATGAGAGATGCTCTATCCACTCTCTGGAAATGCTCCATTCTCTCTTTGGAAATGCTCTATCCTCTCTCTGGAAATGAGAGATGCTCTATCCTCTCTTTGGAAATGCGCTATCCTCTCTCTGGAAATGCTCTATCATCTCTTTGGAAATGCTTAATCCTCTCTGGAAAGGCTCTATCCTCTCTCTTGAAATGCTATTATCCTCTCTGAAAATGAGAGATGCTCTATACTCTCTGAAAATACAATATCCTCTCTCTGGAAGTGCTCTATCCTCTCTCTAGATATGCTCTATCTTCTCTTTGGATAGGCTCTATCCTCTTTCTGGAAATGCTCTATCCTCTCTTTGGAAATACTATATCCTCTCTGGAAATGCTCTATCCTCTATCTGGAAATGAGATATGCTCTATTCTCTCTCTGGAAATGCTCTATCCTCTCTCTGGAAATGCTCTATCTTCACTTTGTAAATGTTCTATCCTCTCTCTGGAAAATGCTCTATCCTCTCTCTGGAAATGCTCTATCCTCTCTCTAGATCTTCTCTTTGGAAATGGTCTATTCTCTCTCTGGAAATGCTGTATCCTCTCTGGAAATGCTCTATCCTCTCTCTGGAAATGCTCTATCTTCACTTTGTAAATGTTCTATCCTCTCTCTGGAAATGCTCCATCCTATCTCTGGAAATGCTCTATCCTCTCTTTGGAAATACTATATCCTCTCTGGAAATGCTGTATCCTCTATCTGGAAATAAGAGATACTCTATTCTCTCTCAGGAAATGCTCTGTCCTCTCTCTGGAAATGGTCTACCCTCTCTTTGGAAAGGCTCTATCCTCTCTCTAGAAATGCTCTATCCTCACTTTGGATACTCTCTCTGGAAATGCTCTATCCTCACTTTGTAACTGTTCTATCCGCTCTCTGGAAATGCTCTATCCTCTCTCTGGAAATGCTCTATCTGCTGTCTGGAAATGCTCCATCCTATCTCTGGAAATGCTCTATCCTCTCTTTGGAAATGCTCTATCCTTTCTGGAAATGCTCTATCCTCTCTCTGGAAATACTATATCCTCTCTCTTGAAATGCTGTATCCTCTATCTGGATTTGGGATATGCTCTATTCTCTCTCTGGAAATGCTCTATCCTCTCTCTGAAACTGCTCTATCCTCTCTCTGGAAATGCTCTATCCTCTCTCTGGAAATGCTCTATCCTCTCTTTGGAAATGCTGTATCCTCTATCTGGAAATGAGAGATGCTCTATCCTCTCTCTGGATATACGCCATCCTTTCTCTGGAAATGCTCCATCCTCTCTCTAGAAATGCTCTATCCTCACTTTGGATCCTCTCTCTGGAAATGCTCTATCCTCTCTCTGAAAATGACAGATGCTCTATCCTCTCTTTGGAAATCCTCTATCCTCTCTCTGGAAATGCTCTATCCTCTCTTTGGAAATGCTCTATCCTCTCTGAAAATGCTCTATCCTCTCTCTGGAAATAAACCTCTCTTTGGAAATGCTCTATCCTCTCTCTGGAAATGCTCTATCCTCTCTCTAGATATGCCCTATCCTCTCTTTGGAAATACTATATCCTCTCTCTGAAAATGCTCTATCCTCTCTTTGGAAATACTATATCCTCTCTCTGGAAATGCTGTATCCTGTATCTGGAAATGATAGATGCTCTATGCTCTCTCTGGAAATGCTCTATCCTCCCTCTGGAAATGCTCCAATTCCTCTCTCTGGAAATGCTCTATCCTCCCTCTGGAAATGCTAAATCCTCCTTATGGAAATGCTCTATCCTCTCTCTGTAAATGAGAGCTGATATATTCTCTCTGTAAATGAAAGCTGATACATCGTCTCTCTGGAAATGAGAGCTGCTATATCCTCTCTCTGTAAATGAGAGGTGCTATATCCTCTCTCTGGAAATGAGTACTGCTATATCGATCCTCTCTCTGGAAATGAGAGCTGCTATATCCTCTCTGGAAATGAGAGCTGCTATATTCTCTCTGGAAATGAGACCTGCTATATCCTCTCTCTGGAAATGAGACCTGCTATATCCTCTCTCTCTGGAAATTCTCTATCCTCTCTCTGGAGGATACTGTAAATACCCTGAATACCATGTTGATGATCTGATAAACATCATTCTATATAGTTAATGCTTCATCATTGTACAAGTTGTGTAGTGTCTTTTGTTATTGAAAATAAATAAAGTTTATTCTAAATATAGAGGATTTGAAGGTTGAATTTGGTACCAGCTGGTGACGTTGTCGTAGAGTACATTTAATGAGATTTCTACATTGTTTAATTTTCACTTGCAGTTCAATCCGTCCTTTTAATCTTGAACATTCTAAGTATGTAAGCCTAGTATTATAAATGTTAAAATGTTTGGTTAGGTTATTTGAGGACATTGAAATGTCTGATATCAAAGTCAATATCAAACATGCCATGTTTTACTTATATATAAATCTGTACACAAGTTCGGGAGTAGGAAGCATTTAATTCAGTACATATAGAGCTTCTATAAATGGGAACAAAAATTCATTTTTAGATTGTGAATATAAAATAGATACAGTGAATATAAAATAGATACAAGGAGAATTTTAGTGGATTACTGTGTGTAAATAGTAGGATCAAGTATATTGTGAGATATAAAAGTTCAGAATGTCATGGTACTCTGCTACCTGTAAATCTGTGGGTATTTAATAATCTGCGGGTATTTAATAATTATTTAAGGTATGTGTATATCATTATGGGATGATATTTTTTAGGTCATTGGAAAGTGTCTAATTTGGTATGCTTTTAATAATTATGTTTTTTTGTTATTTTTTATAATTATATGAATTTATATATAAATATGAAGTAAATGATGGTATGTAGACACTTGGGAGTCAGTTGTTTTGATATATTTTTGGGTTGGGGTTGTTGTTGTCAAGAATTATCTTTTAAAATTGCTTTAATTGCCCTCATATGTACTTAATCTGACATCAGGGTAAGATGCACTTCTTACTGTATTTTCCCCTTATAGAAGCGCCTCCCTGTTAGAAGCCCCATGCCCCCATGTAAAAAGTAAATCAATAAAAAAATCTTTTGTATATGTAACTCTTTTTTTAGTTTTTTTTTAATTTTACAGGAGCACCCCTTTGGCATTTTGTCTAGTGCCCGGGCGCTACTATAAGGAGAAGAAATATGGTACCGGTATATAAAATAAACTTTCCAAGGCACGGGCTTATTTAAAAAGCACAGACAGGCCTAGGCATTGCTCCCTTGTATTATCTGTCATAGAGTACCAAAATCTAATAATTGTATACTCTATTATTCTGTTATATAGATTATTCATTTTGCCAAACAAACCATTAGGTGAAAAGGAAAGAATGTTTTTTTTCTAACTGAGTTTTTTCCATGACTCAATCCTCAAGTGACATTATACAAAGTAAAGCAGGCAGTATTTCTGGATAGGATATGTTTAATGGATATTGGTCCTAGGAGTCGAACCAGAGTAACCGGATCAAAGTTTTTTGTTTCTGCTTAATTTCATATGAAGTTTTTTGTTTCCACATCATATTATATATTTTATTTCTGCTTTAATAACTTTTTATACATAGGAGAATTCAATTATGAATCGATCGCTTACTGAATTAAGCTTTTGAGAGAAATTGTTATCCTGCATGAAAATTCTGGACCAGTCGTGCTAAAATTTTGGAAGCTTTTGAAATAAGTCTTATATTACAACTGGAATTTTGTGGCTGGATGGCCCGGGGCTGCTTGAGGTTTTTGAAAAGTAAAAACTGTTGTGGATAAGACAATGCCCTGTAATTTTGAGTCGAAATCTCAAGCTCAGCTGTAAAATTTTGAAAATCTTACTTTATGGTCAGGTAATTACTTGAAACAGTTAAGCAAATATTAAACCTGTCCTGAAAGAGTTTCGTAATGGAATACACTCTGTAGCTAAAGAAATATTTGAGATTGAGCTTGGGATTTGGGCTGAGCAAGTTTCGAGAATATCCATGGGGCCTTATGCTTTAGAGGGGGCGTCCGTGGCCGAGTGGTTAACGTCCCTGACTTGAAATCACTAGCCCCTCACCGCTGTAGGTTCGATCCCTCAGGGGCCTAGGAATCTTTATGTGAGGAAGCTATCCAGCTGGCTTGCGGAACGTCGGTGGTTCTACCCAGGTGCCCGCCCATGCACGAAAATTGCCCGGAGGGGCACTTGGGGTCTTCCTCCACCAATGGAAGCTGGAAAGTCGCCATATGACCTTAGCTGTTGGTGCGACTATAAAATTCAATTCAGTTCAATTCAATTATGCTTTAGAGCTGCAACCCTCTGTACTGAATAGGTTTGATCCCGGACAGTGGCGTGTCTGATGGGGAAACTATTCCTCATTTCATCTCCCGTTGAGGTCGCTGTCCCAAAATGACCTTAACCTTGTTTAATATCACTTCATTTGTCTTGTTACTAATGTTTGTTCTTTCATGTTTCAGAAGCCAGTTTTAGTGTACAAGCCAAAGCAGTCAAGGACCATTGTAACATTTACGACCCCAACACACTTACCTTTAAAGAAGGAGACCTTATTAAGGTAGCTTGAATGTTTTCTATTCTAAATTTGTTGCAAAAGATCATTTTAATCTCACCGCTGCAGGTTCGAATCCCACTGGGAGCTCGACTTGTAAGTGAGGATTCAGTGTCGATTCACACGGATGGTGGGAGGTGTACAGTACTGGTTCTACCACGGAAAAGTGGGTGGTATGCCTCCACCACAAAAATCGACCGTCATATATAACCTTGCATGTGTTGAAAATGACATAAAACACCATACAAACAAACAAACAAATGTATCATTTGAAGAAAATATAATTTGAGAATTTTTTTAATTTGTCAGATTTTGGCGAAATCTTGAAAAAGCAGACACACCTTTTTCAGTTGTTGCCAAGCTTTGTCAGATAACAGTGTATCATTATTTGAAGTGTTGTCAAGAATCAGTAAATATCTTCTGCAACACAGTTCACTGTTATTCTTATCTGTGTGTTATGACACAGAAACAATCTTGTTTGAAAGCAGTGATACAGCAGGTTCAGTATCCGGTACATTTTCTAAGGTTGTTGAAGATTCTAATTTGGAAGCTTGCATAATGTTCATTTGTTTTCAGTATATAATGGTAACTATTATATGAGCAGCCAAGATATATAGTTTGTCTTCAGTAGTAAAACACAAAATTGTATCTGACCTGTGACAGAGGTGATTAAAAAGCTGTACAGCTTTATTACCCCATGTATGAATAGTTTTTAAGAGAAATCCTATAGTAAACTGCAGTCGAGTGTTCTTTTTCTATGCCCCCACCGTGTTAGCCATGTCCGTCTGTCTGTCCCTCCATCTGTCTGTCCCAAAATGTTTGTGTGTATATCTCCTCACACAGTTTTCAACCAATTGCTTTGAAACTTTACAGGATGCTAATATATGATGCAAAGATATGCATGTCGAATCCACGTCAAAAACGAACTTGTATTACCAGAGTTAAAGGGGTTGCTGCACTATTTTCAAACACTGTTTATTTTAAAGGGCTCTGACCAACCTGAAAAAAGCTGAGAGAATTATCAAAATGCCATGAAAAATAAAGAAGATATGACCTATTGAAAATTTGCAAGAAACATAAATTGGGGTGGCCATCTCGGAACGATGACGTCATCGTGCCTTTTAAACATATTTGGCATGTTAACAAAATATATATCTTAAAGCAAAGAAAATTACTGCAAATTGATTAAAACTAAATATACAGATGTAAAAAATAAAAATACAGATGTGAAATGTATAGATTTTATGCTTATTTTCCATTTGTAGCAATTTTCTTTGCTTTAAAATACATTCTGTCTATATGCCATTTATGGTAAAAAGGCGGCGGCTCCGGGTTCAATCCTTCGTGGTGCCACTGAGTTTCATCGGTGTGTTCTTGGACAAGGCACTTTCCCTTAGCCTCGTCAGTCTGATGGGGACGTCAATCGGGCGGTTCCGTGTATCAGTCTATCCTCCGAGCACGTTAAAAAATCATAGGAATCTATTCGATAATAAGAGTAGGGCACGGTTCCTGGATTCCTATGTATCCTTCCCCTCTCTCTGGGGCGGCTCTAAATAACCTATACTGTGTTGATGAGCCGTTAAACAACATTCAACATGACAATTGTATGATGCCAAAATGTGCCTAAAGATTACACTTCAAAATTATAACTATACCGTAATTGCCCGAGTATAACCCGTCACCCTTTAAGCTGCATCCCAACTTTTGAATTGAAAATTGAGGCATAAAAGTATTTAGTCCCTGGCAGTTTCTGACCATCAGCTACAGTATATATAGCATTTTTGTCACATTACCACAAAAAGGGGTCACAATCAGTAAGACTGAATCCTGACCCTAGGCTTAAAGGAAAGTACTGCATACTGAGATGAGTGTATACAACTTGCTTTAGATAAAGAGTTGGTAACTAAGTCCTGAGGAAGAATTTTGATATGTAGACAAACACAGCTTATCTTGTTGATTGATAGAGGTGGAGTGAAAAATTACCTCTCCTCTCATGTATGAAATAGCTGTGTTAAAATTGGAATTGCAATAACTCAAAAGATAAAAGATAAAATATGTCAAACTTTAGGAGAATTCTCAACATCATAACTGATAAATTTTAATACAGGAAGGCAACTGTGTTTTCAATTCAACAGTTGTGCTTATCGGAGTTACTTCCCTTATACTTTAAATTTTTAGCAAAAGAAATGCTTTTTCATGATACTAAAATATGCTTTGTCATGCCTATTAGTTTGAAATCTAAATATGGGTCAATTCCTGGCTGGTTCCATGTCAAAATGATGGGTCATTAAGGGATTATTTAAATGGCCGAAAAATGATCCCACAGAAATAAAGTGCTGATTGCTATATCTATAGTAGACTATTTATTGTGGTGTTGAGAGGCTGCTGTCTGCATGTTATGATAATGAGATTGCAGGAGAGATAAGGACACACCTGTGGTGTGGTGTTGCTGAACTGACTACTGTATAGGCCTAGCTGACCGGTACCTGCAGTAGAGATGGTGCAGGAGAGATAAGGACATACCTGTGCCAGTGTGGTGTTGCTGACCTGGCTACTGTATAGGCCTAGCTGACCGGTACTTGCAGTAGAGATGGTGCAGAGAGGAGAGATAAGGACACACCTGTGGTGTGGTGTTGCTGACCAGGCTACTGTATAGGCCTAGCTGACCGGTACCTGCTGTAGAGATGGTGCAGGAGAGATAAGGACAATACCTGTGGTGTGGTGTTGCTGACCTGGCTACTGTATAGGCCTAGCGAACGGTACCTGCAGTAGAGATGGTGCAGGAGAGATAAGGACATACTTGTGCCAGTGTGGTGTTGCTGACCTGGCTACTGTATAGGCCTAGCTGACCGGTACCTGCAGTAGAGATGGTGCAGGAAAGATAAGGACATACTTGTGCCAGTGTGGTTTTGCTGACCTGGCCACTGTATAGGCCTAGCTGACCGATACCTGCAGTAGAGATAAGGACAATACCTGTGGTATGGTGTTGCTGAACTGGCTACTGGGTAGGCCTAGCTGACCGGTACCTGCAGTAGAGATGGTGCAGGAGAGATAAGGACATACTTGTGCCAGTGTGGGTATGCTGACCTGGCTACTGTAAAGGCTAGCTGACCGGTACCTGCAGTAGAGATGGTGCAGGAGAGATAAGGACATACTTGTGCCAGTGTGGTGTTGCTGACCTGGCTACTGTATAGGCCTAGCTGACCGGTACCTGCAGTAGAGATGGTGCAGGAGAGATAAGGACACACCTGTGGTGTGGTGTGCTGTTGCTGACCAGGCTACTGGGTATGCCTAGCTGACCGGTACCTGCAGTAGAGATGGTGCAGGAATCTACAGGGGCATAGGTAGACCTTTTTTGATGTGCAGGCCCGACTATTTCTAGTGGGGTCTGCATGCTTCCCCGATTTTTTTTGAAAACGGAGTACGTCTCTGGTGCATTTTTGTGTATATTTAGATATAAATCCAAGCAAAATCACACTTCAGAATTCAACAAATTCATAACTATTATTTCATTGTTATATTTTTCAACCATGCAGTGAACATTATGTGATCCCCCCCCCCCCCCCCCCCCCCCCCCCCCCCCCCCCCCCCCCCCAATGTAAACATTATGTGCCGCCCATACACACAAATATATGTTCTTGAGGCTAGATGGCTGACAGTTATGGCCGCCTTTGTGTATCAAAATCTTGTGATCAATACAAAAAGTGTGATTGCCACACCTCTAGAGGTATCCTTAGTAATGTGATCAGCATGACATGTATGTAGGCATCACATAGCTGGTCCTACTTGAAACTGATACTGATTAGGGATCGTTAGGCTGCCAAGATGGTCATTGGTGCCCATTTTGTTCACACATTTTTTTTGTAAAAAAAAATGTGATAGCAACTTCTATTTGAACTTCTCATGAATAGGAGAGTTGTGTATGTTATTTGCTCTTCCTTGAAAGCTTGAGAGACACATTCCTGGAGCTTAGAATGTCTAGTTTTTCTTCTTTGTACTTATAAAATCAGATTGTCCATGGGCCCATGGCAACCCAACTAGTCTGAGACGACCCTGTTATTTTTTTTTTTTTTCCTTGACCTGTCTCAGTGAGGTGATAAAAGAGTCATTTTCTTAGTGTTCAAAAAAAAGTCTAGTACTAAATTACCCCCCCCCCCCCCCACCCCCCCCCCCCCCCCCCCCCCCCCCCACCCACCCACCACCAATTTTTAGCATTTCGATGCCTAAATCCCCAGAATCCCCACACCCCTCAACCACGCACACCCCACCACATTCTTGTAAATATATACTAAGTATTGTCTTACAAGATAGAATTGTCTTACACCATAGAGGGTACCCCACTCAGTATGATGTCCAGTGATAATTGTCCAGGAGGGATGCTGCCTACCTCCACATACCAGTCTGTGTATCTCTGTACAAACACTACACAATATATTGGATTAGCATCTCCAGGATCTCCACCACATATTCTATCATACTCTTGTTTACTTGGAATCGTGGGAATAATTATCCACACTTAAACTATTCATACTGGATTATTTTGCAAAAAAGGGGGTAAGAAGTTTGTTTTTCTATTTATTGTGCCATGCATGCATGCTACTTTAGTGAGGCACTGAACATGAAATGTTTGTCCAAAGTGAAACATAAGCACATTGTAACTGTTGTATACTAAGAAAAAAAAATGAAATGAAATATTTTCAGAATGTGAGCAAAATCAAGAAGTTAAGCTTTTCAATTGCCAGCAGCTGCATGTTTGGGAATAAATCAAAAAGTTGTAAAACCAGCAAATATTGCATGGTATATTCAAATTTCAGACTAGATTGTCTCAGATATTCCTGAGAATTGACACTCCATACCGACTATTTTCAAATTGGGTGCAAATATTGGCTGATAATCTTTGATAATTTGCATATTTTGCACTGTTTTTCCCCAATAAACTTGGCACTATTTGAACTTTGAATTGAATTGAGCTGTTGTTGAACGGTCCATCAACACATTATCGAGGTTATTTTGAGTTGTCCCAGAGAGAGGAGAATTGAATTGGATTTTAAAGTCGCACCAACAGCTAAGGTCGACTTTTCCAGCTTCCATTGTCGGAGGAAGACCACAGGTGCTCCTCGGGACAATTTTCCTGCACGGGCTGGCCCCGGGGCAGAACCACAGACGTTCCGCAAGCCAGCTGGATAGCTTCCCCACATAAAGATTCCTAGGCCCATGAGGGATCGAACCCACAGCAATGAGGGGGCAAGTGATTTAAAGTCGGAGACTTGACCACTCGGCCACGGCGCCCTGAGAGAGGGAAAGAAAACGTAGCTATCCGGGAAGCATGCACTTCTATTACTTATGAATAGATTCCTATGGTTCTTTAACAAGCTCAAGGGATACTCTGATACATGGGACCGGCCAGTTTACATCCCCATTATACCTAAGGACACATGAAAGAAACTTGAACACTTGACATGCTACATAATTATGCTACTACAATTTGAAAACAAGAGAATTATTATGTACTTGCATGAATTCGGTTATCACTATTTCATTGCATTCATTCATAAAAAAATGATTTGATATGATGGGTTTGTTTTGGTGAGTTCCCACCGGTAGCCAGGTAATAAAGTGTCCTGATTGAAACATGTGGTGTTCATATGGATGAATAATGAGCCGCGATAACTAACCACATTGATGAATGGCCAGATTGGCATCACTACTCTTGCAAATGATTTATTATCTTACCTTGTACACATGATATATTCAACACAATCTTGTTATTTATTACCTTGACCTTTACACATGATATATTCCACACAGTCTTGTTATTCAACATGGGGTTCCATCATATCTATCAACATCCCTACTTTCTCAAAATTTTGTTTTGTCTTAGGAGGGTTTGTAAAACGAATTAAAAAAAAAAAAAAGGCCTTAATTTGCTTGGTTCTGTAGAAAAACGTAAATTAAAGCATTTCTTTTTTTGTACAGTTCAAAAACAGGATTGTCACATTATGACTATTTCTATCATAACACCATTTCTCATTTAGCCTTGAACTCCGATCTAGTTTCCAAGAAGTTGGTCAAGATGGTTGCTGTATATCACTTTCGATTATGGTAATAGGAGCAGTCAAATATGCATACTTCAACTCAATATGTAAACATTGAAACCGGTTATTTGTGATTGTTGAAACTTCTGTGACTACCAGCATCTGATTAGTTCTTCAGTGTCTTGCGACTTTGTGCATTGTAACTGAAATTCTGAACATTGTAAGGAGATTTCCAAAGTATGTGTGAAATGGGCAGTTGGGGTTCCATAATTCCCATCTGCAATCCTGGTCATGTCTTATTCCACCAATGTTAGGGTATATATATAAGGACAGGGGATGAAATGTGGGGATGTTCTTTCAGACCTGATGCAAACAGGCTTGTTAAAACAAAATGCCATCAGAAATGCCATCACAAAGTGTTACGCAGACGAATTCAACCAATTATAGGGCTTTGTTGTTAAATATAAAAAGTTTACCCATTGTTTTAGCAGACACTGTATAGTTCTAATACAGATAAATCATATGTATCTTTCTATTTTGCTTTATGAAATTCATGCACATCATAACCACACAGTTTTGTGCTATCCTTAATTATTATTAATCGACAAAACTAATAATTGCTTGCAAGATTTTAGTAAAATGAAAACCCTCATACAAAAATGTCAGCAACAGTTTGTCCCCCACATTCATTACAACATTATTTCCTGGAGGTGATGGCCCAGCAGATAAATGGCATGTCCCCAGGGTGTGCATGAAATGAAATACCAATAATGGTTCCTCTCAATACTCAGGATGGAATCATGCTTCTGTGACATTTATATGTTGTTGAACATGTTGTTTTTTTGCTATTTATCATGCAGATTGTCTGGTAGAAAGGCACCAGTGGTTCAATTTCTGTATACATAACTCCCTATTTTTTCTTTACATCACTTAAATTTGCATCGACAATAATTCGGATCTGGTGAGCAGCTGTAGGGTGTTAATTTAAAGGTTTAGGGTTAGCGATAAATTTGCTATCAAGTTTCATATAATATTTAAATAAAAACAGACTAAGTACGTAGACTAAGTAAGACCTGGGCACTAGTACCAAGGGTGCCATTCTTTAGGGCCCGGCATGACAACAATCGCTACTGCTTTGCTGTGTTTCATATCGCATCATGGCTATATAAATACTTTGACTTTCGAAGACACTATCACAAGTAGAGGGATCGATGTAATGCTGCTCTACTTTAACCCTTGGCTCGCTATGCATATATAATGGACTGTCCTTTTCTTTAAATTAAGACCATACCATTTATGTTACAAAGGGGTCACGTTTGGTTGAAATGACTGATGAGCAGCCTGACATTGAAATGACTGATAAGCAGCCAGACATTGTAAACCCTGATCAGCCTGCGAGTTACTCGCAGTAACTCGCAGGCTGATCTGGGTTTACAATGGACGCAAAGGCTATTGTAGTCCCCCTTAGCAGGCTAAGGGTTAAATTCTACCAAGTTGGTTCCAAAGCACAAAGACCCTGCTGTACTCTGCACTTAAATATCACATTTATTGTTTTTGATTTATATTTTTCATAGGAATCAAATATGTGTATATAAAAAATAAAATGCACCCCTCGATCCTAGTTTGAAGAAAAGAAACTCCAAATCTGTATTTCCCAAGAAAGTCTATGACCTTTTGACAACAAGCAGGATTATATCAATCCTGCCAACTGTTCTACAGTAAACAAGTAAACAGGTATTAAATAACCAGAAGGCAGTAAAACTCAATTTAAAATGATTCATTGTGTCAAAGAAGCCCACTTCTGACACTAGTATACCACTTTTGACACTTGTATCCCACCTCTGCCACCATGCAGTATAGCACATGACACAGCTGGCTGACGAGGCTACTTAAACTCCAATTAATGGCTAATTAATTACTGATTAGAGGCTAACTTGAAGCAGGTGCCTGAAAGAACAGTTTTGTCTAGATTAATCAATTTGTAATGGACTGTAGCATGGCAGTCTCGGCTTGTATTGGCTGGAGGAATTTAGCCAGTCTTAATGGTATGCTAAATTGCCAGAATTAATTTTCTTGGTCATTTAACAGATTGATTTGAAAGATTGTCTCCATAAGAACTAGGCTTATAGGAGCAAATGATGGAAATTGATATTTAGGTTTCCATTATCCTGTCTGTCTTAATAATGAACACTTAGAAAACAAGGATTTTGTTTCTCAGACACAGTGTGTGATTGTGAACATGTGATTGTGAATGGCAACCACGGAGGGGAAGAGTAATAATGTGATCATATTCCTAAAGTAAACTGTAGAAGCTCTCGCCCTTATAACCAAAATTTTGCAGGTTTGGGGTAATGTCCCAGCTGTCCTAGCTACCTGATAAAGTCAGTTAACCTGTGACTGCCTCTGGTCTGTTTCTGGAGAAGCATTATTGGCCTTGCCTGTAAAAGAGAACCATAGGTTTCTACATATTTGATAGCAAGGGTATGGTGATCTCAGTGATATTTATAGCATAATTTTTTGTGTATAATTATGCGATTTATACTGCTTCTCGAGGACCACAGGCACAAGAGTGCAGTATAAATCGCATATGAGAAAAATATGCTATAAATGTTTTGTACCATAGCCATTCAATGCCGGTAATTGAAATTTTGATTGACTGGTTGTGTGTAAACATTACAACTACGCGCACGTAAAATTGAATAGACCATGGTATAGCTGCCGAATCTGTCATTTATAGCATGGCTGAAATATACCGGCCGTTATAGCATGGTTTAGGCTCAGACCTTCAGGTTTATGAAAATCATATCATAAGCAAGAACAAAGGAAAACCATTAGAGCTATGGTACAATATTCTTTTGTATCATGTTTTCAAATTTACTCGGGTAGCAGCTCTAAATAACCTTAATAAACAAATCATTACATTGACCACAAAGCTATACGGATTCATGCTAAGGTTTGGCACGAATTGCAAACATTCAGACATGATGACCCTAACTGTCACCCTGTAATGTTTTGATATCTCCACCCAGCTCATATTATCTTTTGCCCACTGATACAGTATAATTATCTGACACTGTCTTGCATAAATTTTAAAATCAACAAGTGCAAGTTTATCAGAAATTCTAGGAGGAAAGGCAGGTGATGCACTTACAGAAAACATAAATCAAGCATGTTTTTTTTTATGATACAGTTTGGATCAGCTGGATTTGATACAAGAGATTTGCTAAAAGAGATTAATATCAGTAAAAACATGCAGTATCCCTCCAGATTGTATTTAATAAAAGTGCACGTTTGAGAAAATAGGGTGTAGCACTTCTAATTCATTATGTAGACTTTCTTATAAATATTATATAATATTATTATAAATATAAAAAGTGAAATTTGCAAAAATGTTCACTAGAAATATTTTAAACGTGTAAAACATGCAGTATCCCTCCAGATTTTATTTAATAAAAAGTTTCATAGAAATAAGGTATTCCCTTCTAATTCATGCCAGACTTTCTTATGAATATTACAAATGAAATTGCAAATATGTTTACCAGAAATATTTTAAAATACCAGAAATATTTTAAAAGTGTTTTATACAAATTCAAAAATATGTTTTTGCAAGTGAGAAAGTTTCGATTCTTACGTATGACGTTAGGTATACAGTCTGCAGTCTGGTTCTATCCATGAAAATGGTGTGGTCTGCCTCTACCACAAAAAAATTTGACTGTCATATATGACCTGACATGTGCTTAAAGCTACGTAAAACACCATTCAAACATTAGGTTAATTCAAGCCTTCCCAGATACATGGGATTCTGGGAACAATGCCTTTAATACTCTTTCTGTGGATACATTTGTATGGTTCTTTAACATTTGCAAAGAGACTACGATACACAGGACCGCCCGGTTTACGTCTCCTCTCTTGGGGGAAAAAAATCAAGTATGTTTGTTTGTAACAATCAAAGAAGGTTGCTAATAGATACCACTATGATATGAGTTATGCCCAGAAAGTTAAGAATGATGGTTGGAGGCATCATAAATACAAAATCGCAAGCATACAAACAAGATCACATTAATATTTTGTTTTTGTTTGAAAGCTTACTGCAAACTTAAAATTAAGCTTGCGATTTTGGTTTGGGATAGGTTCTGGGTTTTGTAAATGAGTTCGAGTTTATGAACAGATAGTTCCGGAACTGAAAGTTTCGCAGGGAAACAGACAAGGACACACTGTAAAGCCCAGTGGCACCGTCGAGGTTCCAAATCGTGATGTTCAATTCCTAGTCCAGTGAGTCATGCTGATTTCCCTGCATCAGATTTGATGAGAGCTATATGTTTTAGAACATAGACACATTTTTTATTTGGAATTGGAGTTAACTCTAGAGAATAATCATAATCCTACAGTATCCTATTTAAAATTCTCCATTTTTTTGTGTATCATGTTTATTAAATTACTTGTACATTGTTCCAGGGCCTGTAATCATGGTATGATTCACCCTGATTTATCTGCCAGATAAACAATATATGATAAGCTGTAGAGGCTCCAGACTTCCAATACAAGCTTTCTTAAAGTCATTATGATAGCAGCAGGCCACATCAATACAAGCCTTCTTAAAGGCAGTATGACAGCAGCAGGCCAGACCAATACAAGCCTTCTTAAAGGCAGTATGACAGCAGCAGGCCACACCAATATAAGCCTTCTAAAAGGCTATGACTGCAGCAGGCCACACCAATATAAATAAGCCTTCTTAAAGGCAGTTCGACAGCAGCAGGCCACACCAATATAAGCCTTTTTAAAGGCAGTACGACACCAGCAGGAGGCCACACCAATACAAGCCTTTTTAAAGTCATTATGATAGCAGCAGGCCACACCAATACAAACCTTCTCAAAGGCAGTATGACAGCACCAGGCCACACCAATATAAGCCTTTTTAAAGGCAGTACGATAGCAGCAGGCCACACCAATATAAGCCTTCTTAAAGGCAGTATGACAGCAGAGGCCACACTAATATAAGCCTTCTTAAAGGCAGTATGACAGTAGCAGGCCACACCAATGTAAGCCTTCTTAAAGGCAGTATGACAGCAACAGGCCACACCAATATAAGCCTTCTTAAAGGCAGTATGACGGCAACAGGCCACACCAATATAAGCCTTCCTAAAGGCAGTACGACAGCAGCAGCCCACACCAATATAAGCCTTCTCAAAGGCAGTACAACAGCAGCAGGCCACACCAATATAAGCCTTCTCAAAGGCAGTACGACAGCAGCAGGCCACACCAATATAAGCCTTCTTAAAGGCAGTACGACAGCAGCAGGCCTCACCAATATAAGCCTTTATAAAGGCAGTACGACAGCAGCAGGCCACACCAATATAAGCCTTCTTAAAGCAGTACAACAGCAGCAGCCCACACCAATATAAGCCTTCTTAAAGGCAGTACGACAGCAGCAGCCCACAACAATACAAGCCTTCTTAAAGGCAGTAGACAGCAGCAGGCCACACCAATACAAGCCTTCTTAAAGGCAGTATGACAGCAGCAGCCCACACCAATACAAGCCTTCTTAAACAGCAGCAGGCCACACCAATACAAGCCTTCTTAAAGACAGTACGACAGCAGCAGCCCACACTTATACAAGCCTTCTTAAAGGCAGTACGACAGCAGCATCCCACACCATTACAAGCCTTCTTAAAGGCAGTACGACAGCAGCAGGCCACACCAATACAAGACTTCTTAAAGGCAGTACGACAGCAGCAGCCCACACCAATACAAGCCTTCTTAAAGGCAGTACGACAGCAGCAGCCCACGCTAATACAAGCCTTTTTAAAGGCAGTACGACAGCAGCAGCCCGCGCCAATACAAGCCTTCTTAAAGGCAGTACGACAGCAGCAGCCAACACCAATATAAGCCTTCTTAAAGGCCCACACCAATATAAGCCTCCTTAAAGGCAGTACTACAGCAGCAGCCCACACCAATATAAGTCTTAAAGGCAATATGATAGCAGCAGTCATCAGTGTTCTACTTCTTATATGAATATTTCATTGATTTATTTCTAAAGAAAATGCCTACAAAGCCCAAGAGAAAAGCTACCATTTAAACTAGAAATATATGTTTATTTTGAATCCACTGTGCTATCACCAGCATTGATTGTCTAAAATAAAAATAATCTAAAATGACTATATTCTCAACACAAATATATATATACAAGTGCCTTCAATATGGAGCATTTTGTATACAGAACCAAAATGAGGTTAAATCAATTTAAAGATATACGGCAGACCACCTTAAAATTGTCATTTTTATGTTTTTAAGATGAGCTTGATATAATTTGTGGTTATAATTTAAACATGCCTAGTTTTGAAATCAAATAAATAATCAAATGTACAGAGTTTTGAACCAAAATCGCAAACAATTATTGTGTATTCTAAGAGAAAAAGAATTAAAAGGGATTTTAAAAAGAGTAGGCCTACGAGGTTGCAACTTCCATTGCTACCATAACTTATTATTGTTTTGTAAATATTTTATGAAAAACTTGTCTGGGGTTCTGTAAACAAGACTCTTATTAATGGCAAGATGAAAGGGATTATAGACATGTTATGTATTAATTATTTTTTTATGGTGGATACAAAAACCCACCCACCTGTTATTTATGTGTAGATGAGGTGGTACCATGATATGTGATACTAATACAGTCATTAATTGGCCAAATAGTGCTAGGTGTGTGTAAGATCAGATTTATTCCTGAAGATATAGCAGACATACAGATACATGATGATACATGTTTGCTATCTTGATGATACATGTTTGCTATCTTGACACACATGTTTGCTATCTTGACGATACATGTTTGCTATCTTGACATACATGTTTGCTATCTTGATGATACATGTTTGCTATCTTGATGATACATGTTCGCTATCTTGACGATACATGTTTGCTATCTTGACATACATGTTTGCTATCTTGACGATACATGTTTGCTATCTTGACATACATGTTTGCTATCTTGATGATACATGTTTGCTATCTTGACATACATGTTTGCTATCTTGATGATACATGTTTGCTATCTTGATGATACATGTTTTTTTCTATCTTGACATACATGTTTGCTATCTTGACATACATGTTTGCTATCTTGACATACATGTTTGCTATCTTGATGATACATGTTTGCTATCTTGACATACATGTTTGCTATCTTGACATACATGTTTGCTATCTTGATGATACATGTTTGCTATCTTGATGATACATGTTTGCTATCTTGACATACATGTTTGCTATCTTGATGATACATGTTTGCTATCTTGACATACATGTTTGCTATCTTGATGATACATGTTTGCTATCTTGACATACATGTTTGCTATCTTGACCTACTAAGCGCTATACTTTGTATTCATGTACAAGTTTTAAATGCATTAATACTATTGAAAGGCATGAATTGCTCTGCACCAGCATAACATTCTATTTTATAAGTTCTCACAAGGAATAGCATAGTTCCATTTTCTCATCAAACAAAATGAAGTCAGTGATGTTTTAGTACATATTCAGGGCTAATGGTTATGTGCTAATGGGCATTTGGCCTGCATTAAACACTCTGGTCAAGTGAGCACTGAGTATACTGGTCAAGTGGTCTGCTTGCAAAAATGGTTTAAGTACCCATTAGCTCAGACAGCATGTCATACCCAGCTGCTTCTTCTAGCACCAAAGAGGAAATCTTAAAAGTGCATGCAGGAAGTGGGGAAACATATATCAGAGATATGTCCATTAACTTGCAAAACAAACTAGCATGCTGACATGAGATAAATGACAACATCAAAGTATTCCAGGCTCAGTGGTTACAGGTCTGTTTATTATCTGGTTCTATGGGCTTGCTATTGTTTGTAGGTTGGTTTAATGGTGTTTTACCTCATTTTCAGCACATTTTAGGCTATAGTTTTTACATGACAGTCAATTTTGTTAGTGGTGGTGGCAGACCACCAACTTTTCCCTGGGTAGAACCAGTTCTTTATACATCCCACCATCCGTAAGAATCAACACTTTATCACTTACAGGGGGATTCGAAAGTTGCTAGATTTCCCTGGCTTATTGATGTCCGTCCAATGTTTTGAAATGTATTTTGCTGTTGTTGTTCTTTTTTCTAAGTTTTCAAGTCCCTCCGCCAACTAAAACGCCTGGAGAACCCTGGTCGCTATGGGCACAATAGAGTCTGGACTTCTCTAGATGAGTGTGTTGGTTGATCTGGTGCTGCTGCTGTGTTGTCGCTTCTGTTGTGTGTATGTAGATAGTTGTCGCTTTCGCTCTGTGTAGTTCTCGCTGTGGCGGTGAAGTGGTCTGGATTGGTCTGGCGTGGTGGTTTGCTGCTGGCGTGGTGGTCTACATCCGCTACGGTGTCCTACATCCTCTACGGGTTGGTGACGGTCTTGCTTAGGGCCACACCCGCCAGTTGCAACCTGCGTCCCCGGTGGCTATAGCAACTAACGTAGGATAGTTCTATTCTCTTCTGGCATGCAGGTTGATATGGCTCCTTCGCTCCGTGTACAGCGCCAGGCTTCCCTTCAGTTGTAGTTGTTCCTGGCGCTGTACAACGTCTGGCGGGACGAAGGAGACATCTTCACTCTCGGTCAATCAGCAATCATTCCGTTAGTACTGCATCATATAAGCCAGTGACTTATACTACAAGTAATAACAGATCCGCAATCCTATCTCGTACAACTTTGTAGGATGTGCTGGCAAGGGCGACCCAGTAGGTCACCCTACATGATTGCTGACAGTGCCCACGCTGCGACGTGCACACGGTGAAGATCTTGGTGGAAATGTATCTTGCTTGTGAACATTTTGCTCACTAGTTGCATAGTGAGTTGTAGTAGTATAATAGTGAGTTGTAGTAGTGTAATAGTGAGTTGTAGTAGTATAGTAGTGAGTTGTAGTAGTGTAATAGTGAGTTGTAGTAGTGTAATAGTGAGTTGTAGTAGTATAATAGTGAGTTGTAGTAGTGTAATAGTGAGTTGTAGTAGTGTAATAGTGAGTTGTAGTAGTATATTAGTGAGTTGTAGTAGTGTAATAGTGAGTTGTTGTAGTGTAATAGTGAGTTGTAGTAGTGTAATAGTGAGATGTAGTAGTGTAGTGAGTTGTAGTAGTGTAATAGTGAGATGTAGTAGTATAATGGTGAGTTGTAGTAGTATAATAGTGAGTTGTAGTAGTATAATAGTGAGTTGTAGTAGTGTAATAGTGAGTTGTAGTAGTGTAATAGTGAGTTGTAGTAGTATAATAGTGAGTTGTAGTAGTGTAATAGTGAGTTGTAGTAGTGTAATAGTGAGTTGTAGTAGTGTAATAGTGAGTTGTAGTAGTGTAATAGTGAGTTGTAGTAGTGTAATAGTGAGTTGTAGTAGTGTAATAGTGAGTTGTAGTAGTGTAATAGTGAGTTGTAGTAGTGTAATAGTGAGTTGTAGTAGTATAATAGTGAGTTGTAGTAGTGTAATAGTGAGTTGTAGTAGTGTAATAGTGAGTTGTAGTAGTGATATAGTGAGTTGTAGTAGTGTAGTGAGTAGTGAGTACTAAACCTTGAGTTTATTCCTCTGCAAAGTTGAAATTTGAAAACGGAAGCAACAGTTTGAGTGTGTGCTACAGCAGCACAATTGTTGCCTAATACTACTATCATGTTTCCTGTACTTGGTGCAGGGAAGACCACCATGCTGGTAATTGGCCTTGATTGATGACCCTTGTGTTAATTGGATAACAAGCCTAGCCTATCCCTGGGGGAGTGGTGGGTTTGCTCCTGGGACTGATCATCTGACACAGCATGTACAGCCAGCCACACTCAATTACATATCAAAGGAGATGTGCTGGAGTTAAAACTGGGTTTTAATGCTATCTTGTAAATGTTATGACTTACAAAGTCGTAAAATGTTACCTCAGAAGATTGGCACAAGATGACTCAATTAACCTGTCAAAGAGAAGACTGGTGCTGGAACATGTTTACTTGCTAGGAACCAATTCTTACATCCATTTGTTGGGTATTGTAGAAAAATGTTTCACTGTGTGTATTTTATCCTTTATGAGTTAGGTGTCTTGTCAACATTTCTTATGAATAGCATGGATCGATATTGACGTTGCACAATAAGAAAATTTCTTCAAAAATATCTGGCCATTGAACAGTAGAATCAAAATCAAATTCAATAGATTCCCGATCTGTTTTCGGACAATTTTTATCAATTTTATGCAAACTTGATCCGTGCTATTCATAGATCCGCCTTGTCATCTGACCATGTCATTTGACCAATGACAATCGCATCAGGCATTTACACCTGTAGATAAAGCACATGCTGTCGCACAAAAAAACAAAAACGAGCAATAGAGCGCATGGTAAATGTTTGTGTCCAACTTGAGCTTGGATTTATGGCATTATACGGATCTATGAATTCTGACCAGATACTAGGATGTTATTAATTCATATTGGCCCAGTTATTGGTCCAAGGACTGTCATATTGGCCCAAGGCCGAAGGCCTCGTGCTAATATGACAGTCCAAGGACGAATAACTCGGACAATATGAAACCACTTAATTAATGACAATTTTATTAATTAACAGCCACTACTGTACAGTATAATTTGTTTTTAATCAAATTATTTTGACATAATTTGCGTTTATTTATAGTAGCGTTAATTTCTTCTATATTTCAAAAAGCGAACGCGAATTACTTTACTTAACGTCGTAAATGACGTCACTTAAATCTCGTATTGGCGAGTTTCTTCATATTGGCCTTGTTTTTTCATATTGGGCGACTTCCGGTTCATATTGGCCGAGTTTGAGTCGTATTGTGTGTAGAGTTTCTAGTAAAACACGGCTAATATAGTTTAGTTAATTAATAATGTGTATTATTAATTATCGCTTATCAACTTATAAATTAATTATATAACGCTACTATAAATAAACGCAAATCATGTCAAATAATGTTATTAAAAAAATTCTACTGTAGTGGAAGTTAATAAAATTGCCATTATTTTTTCATATTGTCCGAGTTATTGGTCCTCGGTCTCATATTGGCCCACGGCCTCTGGCATTGGGCCAGTATGACAGTCCTTGGGCCAATATGACAACACTAATAACATCATAATACTGGTAATACTGTTCTCAACAAGATCTATTTTGTTGTGTATTACAGATAGTAGAGCAGAGACAAGATGGCCACTGGAAGGGTACCGTAATGAAGGACGGGTGCATGGCCAAGGCAGGCTGGTTCCCAGCAGACCATGTCGTGCTCATAGACAATAATGGTATGTCACACAGTGCATTCACTTATCATGTTTGAGAGGGTCATTCAAATTGTCTGAAAATGAACATTTACAAAAAATATACTTGGCCAACAAATCTTTTAATATTATAAGGCCACGTAAAAATAATTAATACATTCTTAATCGCCACAGTATAAAATAGTGCACCATTAGATATCCTAAATATAGCACTTTGTTCTAAAAACATAATATCTCTCAACAAAATCTTTGAATGACCCTCATGATATTAGGTTGGCATGTCATATATGACTTTGATGTTGTAATACATTATGTTAAAGCATGACCTAGCAAATTAGCAAGTATCAGTGTTTTCATTCCATAGTACTCCTGCCTTGTATCATTTATTTTCACACTAAATATTGTGTGCTTATTTTAATTATTATTTATTTACACTACAAGTCAGCCTCAAGTCTGTCTTTTAAATTTAGTGTTAGAAGTAAACTGTTCATTTCTTCCTTTTTTCCAGCGTAAACATTCACCATTATTTTGCTTCTGTTAACCATGGTTTCTGTCATTAAGAAATTATAAAAATATTATTTTCACGTACTTATACCAGTAGTAACCAGTGCTCATATTGTGGTATATAGGCATCATGGCTGACAGATAGGGATAACTTTGTCCATAATTTTGTGTCATAGAACTCATTTTATCACAAAATTGGCCTGTAAAAATCTTTTTACGCTAACCGAGTTGTTGGAAAATCGTGTAAATAAGGTATGCGTTTTGATTTTCGAAGTAATTATATAGATCTTCTCCAGTTTCCCTGTTGCTTTGCTCTGACATCGCGTGAGAATGACCACAGTGTCTGTAGAAACATAAACAATGCGGAAATCAATTTGGTTTCCGGAAATGAATGTGGAAAATAGAAACGTCTGGGTCTCTTTATTATATACGCAGATATAGCAGATATAGCTGGTAAGTAGAAAATAAATTGCTATTGATTTTGCTATCACTTAGCCTTTTTTATATAATGCAAAAATAAAAAGGAACAAAGTAACATAAATCTGTTCAAATCAATAGCATCTGTAGTTATACAAGTATATGAAATGACAGAGACCATGTATTTTATTTTTGCACTTCATTAGCTTTTGTTTCAATGTTGTAAGCTACATTTTGTTTTCTGTTCTGTATCATGTATCAGCAGGTAGAAAGAATGCATTCCAGCTTAGCTCCTCCTACCTGTCGTCAACTCCGCCCCTCACTCCTGACGGGCTGCCTCCGCGCTGCAACAGTTTTACATTCAATGGCGTCCACACATCTCTGACGTCAAATCGCAGCTCATATGGCAGTATTGGCCATGATGAGGCCTTCCCTCCTCCACCCTCCCCTACATGCATGACAAAATACAAGCATGAACAAAAACGTAAGCAAGGTGAGTTCAAGGTCATTGGTTGCTGTGATGATTGAAGTCATTTAAGGGGACAGGAATTTGGGTCACAGTTTTATTGATAAACATATATGCATGCAATATTTATGGGAGCATGAATTAAGTAAAGCATGCTTATATTCACAACAAGGTGAGTTCAAGGTCATTGGTTGCTGTTGTGATCAAGGTCATTTAAGGAGGCAGGAATTAAGGTGATTTTTATTGATAAATACATATATGCATGCAATATTTACAGATAACCTAAAAGTAGAGCATGTTTATATTCACTCGAAAAGTGAGTTCAAGGTCATTGGTTGCCATGATGATTGGGAAAAATTATTGTAAGGGCAGCTGAAGAAGCTGCTTCCATTTGTTTGAAGAGTTGGATGCATGGGCGTGGCTATGTATTATTTCAAGATACTAAACTGCCAAATTACACAACAAAGTGGTTATACTTGATTTTACCCCATATGATGAGTTAATAAAATAATTTGCATGTGCCTTTTGAATACATATATTTACAAATACACAGTTGAAATACCCATTGCTCAATATGTGTCAGATGATATTTGGAATGGTTACTTATAATTCAGTTCAAAGGTATTAAGGGAAACAATACAGAAAAACAGATATTTCACCAAACTAATTCAGTTGTTTATAAACATGTGGTTGATAGTTCATTTACATGTGTGTAAAGAGCAATGTAAAACTTGCATTATTTGGCAGTTTAGGGAATTTAAATAAAAAAACTTCATAAAACATTAACGCTACAATTAATACTTAAAATTAATAAACCACCGGTTGTTAAAATACATACACTGCAATTAATACTGTTGCGTAGACTTATTTAAGTATTTTATTTTGAGTCTGTATGACCTTGCAGTGACCTTGATTGTGTGTTGCCATGGATACTCCACTGGTGGTACACTAGCACAGAGGTTTATATAGGGCTTGTGTGTTTGGGATTTGTGGTTATTACTGGGTTTTTCATATATCCTTTTATAAAATAATAAGTTTGTGTAGAAAGTTCTTTATATTGCATAAACAAGTATTTCTGTAGTCAAAGAGAAAAAGAAAACCACATGGGCACAAATTAGCGGTCGCCCAGTCGCCATTGGCGAGTAAAAAATGGTCTGGGGGACCAAAATTTGACTTTCACGCGCCCAGGTGGCAACCAAAAATATTCAATCCAAAAAACAGAAAAAGGGTAATCATTCAACACAAACATTTAAATTCAAGGATCTTACCCCGCAGATTTTGCTTTGGTCCCGTGAACTACATACTGTTGGCCGAAATAGACAAACCCTTAACAAAATAATAACGAAACAAACGTTTGTTTTTATTTTTCCACTGCGGAAACGAGACAATGTTCGAGATGTTGCGATGTACGGTTTCCCACAAAACTGCATGTTACGGTAATCTGAGCTTCGAATGTCAATGTAAACTTAGATTTGCAAGAGTACAAGTAACATTTGCTGGTATAAAATCAACATTAAAACAGACATGGTAGTGTTTATTTTACACATGATCATAAATTCGTGTTATAATTTGAAGGGGAAATAATTAGGTTTCACTTCCGGTTTTGATTAATAAAATGCGGTGCTTTTAGAAATCATCAATAATAATTATATGGCAGAGAATCATGTTGATTAAAAAGGTCTCATACATTAATTTTAAAACTGCATGTCAACATAAAATATTTATAACAAAATAAAACATTAATTTAATAATATCTAATCTTTTTTAATCTTTTATTACAATAATTTACATATTCTAGTTGTGATCATTTATAACAAAACTCATTGACAATACTATTTATATTTAATTAGATAACTTGGACTTGTAATGATCAGTAATGTAGTTTATGATATTCAATAAACACAGAGTAAATGCATGTAATTATTCATAAATTATGCACCAGAGTGGTAAAATAAAATAATATTTTGTTGGGCCCTTAACTTTTGGGCTGGGCCCCTAAAAATTCTAAGTCAGGGGCCCAGCTAAATAGAGTTAGTCTGTGCCCCTGAAACCAGGTTATTCTTCATTGACTGGCAAACACATTTTTTTGCTCACATTTTCAAGTAAAGTCACTGAATGTGCATGCATTTGGGTGAATATTGTTTTCTGTGGTAAGTCTTCAAAATTATCACTTTTCAAAATAGGTTAATTAATATTGGATATTAGACGTAAAACTTGTTTAATTTTAATGAATTAGTTCCAGTTCCAATTCTGTTTCGAATATAGTTTTCTTTGCCGCGAAATTGTTTTAAGCAGTAATTACTGAAGATTTTTCAGATGAGGAATTCTTCCCACCACCTCCACCAGAAATAATAGTTTATAACCCAGATTGGCAAGGTCAGTTCAAGGTCATTCTGGTTGCCATATTGACCTGGGTGTGTGGGTGTGATTCTGGGCAGGTTAAATGCTTTATTGTCCAAATGTTCGTAGCAGATGCGTGTGTGTGTGTGTATTGTTTAGTAATTTTATGGTGGAAGTTGTGTGTAATTTTGTTTTGATTATTGATTTGAAATATGTTTGACCAATTCATCATTTTTGATAGAGCATCATCAAAAAAACTGACCAATCAGTGACCAGAAATAACACTAACTCGGGTCTTTATCCTTGATGTTCAACCATTAATTCAACTGTTAAAATTAAGGTATCTACAGTGTGATTCCTTTAAAACCCTGCATATTTCTGCACATTTATGCAAACTGATTCAATATATGTATCTTTTAAAATCAAAATCTTGAAAATTACCGTCTTTTTATTCTGCCAAAGATTTTTATTTTACTATAGAACCTAAGGATAAAAACTTTTATCGCCTGCTGAAAATAAAATGAAATCAATATCTCTGCAATGGAAAATTATGAATGTCTTTTGTTCGTGTTGCGTTGTTGTGCCATCTCAAGGTCATGTACTACTACTATGTGACAAGCATAAGGTTAACATTGTTGTGACCTTTACTTGGTGCATTAAGAAGGCTTCATATACCCTTCATGTTTAGTTATGCTCTTGTTTGCACAATTTTACTTGACCGTCACTTGACCTTAACAATTTGTGTGGTGGCCTTTACTTCATGTGAGCTTGGTGTGTTGTTGTGCACACTTTTTCTTGACCTTGCATATGTGTGTGACCTTCACATTTGTATTTAAAAGGCTTGAAATTCACCAACCATTTTTCCAACTATTCTTAGAGCTGAAGCACTAAATTTCATTCACAAATATGGCCATGACCTTCAAAGATAAACAATTGTATGAAGTTGCTATTTATTAGTATTTATCATATTTATACATAGCAGCTTGTTATGAAGTTTATACTTTGAGCTTGTAGAATTATTTTTGACTGAAATTTGCATACTTCTTAAGTGTAAGAATATTCTCAGGAATGATAAAATGCTTTGTGTTGTGTCTGGGTATAGTGATGCAATCTTTATCTTGCAGAATGTTGCGATGAATTCTTTCACCGTGAGACTGACAGTATTGTCTCAAATTGTTTTATAGGCAGATGAATCATATTATTTTGTGACCGATTCCATATTTCCCCCCAGTATTGTCCTTGTCAACAGGTACATTTGCATTTGGTACTGTATAATATGTAATTTCGTTTGTTGTCCCAAGTTGTTTGAATTTTCTTGGAGATAATTGGAATAATTAAGATGGGTTTCCATATTCCCTGTGGAGTATTTTAGAGACATTATAGATTTTCTTCCTACATCTCCAGCTCTTTAAGAAAGATGACTATTTTTGCCATCTATTTATCTAGACAGATACTTTATACGGCTTCCATGCCACAGTTGTCTTATTAAATATGGCTGCAGATCCATAAGACATGTAAGATGACACAGATAACCTGAGCTAGACAAAACTCAGTTGACAGATAGACAATTGTACATGAGGAACTTTTTAATACCGAAGTTCTTTCTCCTGCAGAAATGTCAGGGACGTAGGCACATGTGCATACATGAAGAGAAAAAAATACGAAAAATTGACAAGTAAAAAAAAAATGCATTCAAAACTGAAGGGCTGTGGGGAGGTTTTGCCAGTGTATCTTAAAGGGACACACGGCAATCTTGAAGTGTTTGAAATGGGTGTCTCGATATAAATATCCAGTATCATTTTTAGCTCGACTGATCAGAGATCAGCACAGCTTATGCCGTAGTCCGTCATCCGTCTGTCCGTCCGTCTGTCCGTAAACTTTTATTTGTAGCGTCTACTCCTCTGAAACTACTTGATGGATATTCATGAAACTTTACAGAAATGTTGCCCATGAAGTCTAGTTGATCCTAGCAAAAAATCATGTTGATGTGAAATCCAAGATGGCCGCCAAAGCTAAAATAGATTTTTAAAATACAAGTTTGTAGCGACTACTTCTTGAAAGCTATAAGTGATATTGATATGGAACTTTTTCTAAAATGATCAGCATGACATGATGTTGGTCCTTGTCAAAAATCTTTTTGATTCGACGTTAAACATGGCTGCCAGTGGCCATCTTTGTTTACATAGAGTTATATAGTAAAAACTTGTAGCGACTACTCCTCTGAAACTACTTGGCGAATTTTCATGAAACTTTACAGGAATGTTGTTCTTGATGTCTAATTGATCCTAGCCAAATTTCAGGTCGGCCAGAAATTCAAGATGGCCACCACAGCTACAAATAGATTTTTAAAAAATAAGTTTGTAGCGACTACTTCTTGAAAACTGTAAGTGATATTGATATGGGACTTTTTCTAAAATGATCATCATGACATGATGTTGATCCTTGTCAAAAATTATTTTGATTCGACATTAAACATGGGCACCAGTGGCCATCTTTGTTTACATAGAGTTTGTATTGTAAAAAATTGTAGCGACTACTCCTCTGAAACTACTTGACGGATTTTCATGAAACTTCACAGGAATGTTGCTCTTGATGTCTAGTTGATCCTTGCACAATTTCAGGTTGGCTGAAAATTCAAGATGGCCACCACGGCTAAACATAGATTTTTAAAAACAAGTATGTAGCGACTACTTCTTGAAAACTGTAAGTGATTGATATGGGACTTTTTCTGAAATGATCAGCATGACAAGATGTTGATCCTTGTCGAAAATTATTTTGATTCGACATTAAGCATGGCTGCCAGTGGCCATCTTTGTTTACCTAGAGTTATATAGTAAAACCTTCAACTTGTAGAGACTACTCCTCTAAAACTACTGGACAGATTTTTATGAAACTTCACAGGAATGCTGATCTAGCTATCAAAATGTATCAGTAGAGCTTCAAGGTCATTGACCTCTTGTTACTTTTACCGTGGTTACATTTAGATAAATCCGATTTTAATTATTCACTATTTCGTCTTACTATACTATAAGTTTTAATATATTATTGGTGTAATAATAGCAAAAAGTAATAATATGCAAAAACACAAATTGCTAACTACTGTTCTTATAACTGATATTAATGATTGAACAAATGCAAGTTATGCAGAAAAACTAGTCATTGAGTTTTTAAAATATAAAGATTGCCCTGTGGGACATAATTTAACATTCTGCAAGATAAAGATTGCATCAAAATACCCAGACACAACACAAAACTTATTTTAACATTCCCTGGCCTTGATGTATGGCCTCCTGGGACATTTTGTTTAACAAAAACAATTGAAAAAAAGACATTGATAGCTTTCAAAAAGATTTGTAATATGCCAAATGCCAGGATTTGCAGTCTGTACTTAAAAAAATATATTAGGTGCATGTCTCCAAGTCCTAGCATTTTTTGCGGCAGAAGCTGCTCATTGTGTCCTTGCGTATTTGAAATATTTATCTAGCTAAGACCTGAATGTCAGTCGAAAATGAAGTGTTAACAATTTGAGGCGTTAATGACCTATGTCAATATAACTTAGGGTTTCTGTAATCTGGCTGTGTAAATGATCTACCGTTTAAATCAATATAACTTCATAAAAGGCTTGTGTTATGACCTATGACAATACATTTGCGGTTTCTGTAATCTGGCTGTGTTAATGACCTATGTCAGTATAAATTGCGGTTTCTGTAATCTGACTGTTAATGACCTATGTCAATATAACTTGGGGTTTCTGTAATCTGGCTGTGTTAATGACCTATGTCAATAGAACTTGCGGTTTCTGTAATCTGACTGTGTTAATGACCTATGTCAATATAACTTGTGGTTTCTGTAATCTGGATGTGTTAATGACCTATGTCAATATAACTTGGGGTTTCTGTAATCTGACTGTGTTAATGACCTATGTCAATATAACTTGCAGTTTCTGTAATCTGACTGTGTTAATGACCTATGTCAATATAACTTGGGGTTTATGTAATCTGGATGTGTTAATGACCTATGTCAATGTAACTTGGGGTTTCTGTAATCTGACTGTGTTAATGACCTATGTCAATATAACTTGGGGTTTCTGGCTGTAATCTGGGTGTGTGAATGACCTATGCCAATGTAACTTGGGGTTTCTGTAATCTGGATGTGTTAATGACCTATGCCAATGTAACTTGGTGTTTCTGTAATATGGATGTGTTGATGACCTATGCCAATGTAACTCGGAGTTTCTGTAATATGGATGTGTTAATGACCTATGCCAATGTAACTTGGGGTTTCTGAAATCTAGATGTGTAAATGATCTACCACCGTATGTCAATATAACTTTGGGTTTTATAAGAAAAGGCTGGCTGTGTTAATGACCTGTAAGCCTATGATAATATAAAAGTCTGTAGCACATACTTATGTCACTGTATGGATTCTCTAGCCATGCTCTGGTAATGGAATTGCCATTACTCAACCTACTCACAATGGCCATTTTCCATTAAAATAAGGTGACACTTTATTGCCTCAATCTTGTTGTACATAAATGCTGGCTGAGTGAGCATTGGTTTAAACATATTTTATTGCCAATTATACAAATGGATGGGCCACAAGTTCTTCCAACATTAGTTATGGCCCTTCCCTTAAAGTGACCATTGTTTGGATTATAGAAGTATTTATTCCATGTGACACTTTATTTCCCCAACTCTTCTCATATTGAAACTTACTATTTTACTTGTTTTTCTGTCGGCATTATTAAGTTGTGTAGAGTTTCATGATGCTGGCATGGAAGCTGGCAAGCCGGAGACAGTTTGTCTACACAGGCCCCCCATAAGTGAGAAAAACTGTCATGGACTCTCCCTGCAGAGCAGAGAAATGTTACATGAAATGTGCTTTATAGCCAAGATGGGCCATCAACAATAATTACAGAATCATCTTCCGTGGTTGTTTATGTGCCTTATGGTTAGTTGAAAAACAGACATGGCAAAGGTTATCATTTAGTTCATGGTTTAATACAAGGCCTACCACACATAGTTTCATTCATTCATTCATTCATTTTTTCCTTAAATTTGTCAGTCAGTCAGTCCACTCATTCATTCATTCATTCATTCATTCATTCATTCATTCATTCATTCATTCATTCATTCATTCATTCATTCATTCATTCGTTCGTTCATTCGTTCATTTATTCATTCATTCATTCATTCATGCATTCATTCATTCATTCATTCATTCTTCATGCATACATTCATTTGTTTGTTCATTCATTCCTCATTCATTCATTCATTCATTCATTCGCAACATTTTGTTTTCCTTTTTCATGATGCGGATGGTGTTTCTGCCATCGGAGGAATGGTTTGTTACCCTGGAATTATGGGGTTACAGCTCACAGTCATTCCTGTCCATTATAGTCACTTCATAGTCACTCCATAGTCACTCCATAGTCACTCCATAGTCACTCCATAGTCACTTCATAGTCACTCCATAGTCACTCCATAGTCATTCTTGAAAAGGAAAAATGGAAAAGTGTTATGAAAGTACAAATAGTAGTTGGATTGCCAGACAATAAATAGTCGCTGGGGAAAGAAAGATAATTCTTAAGGGTTTTATCACAGACATGTCTTTGAGTGGTTATGTTCTCATCTATAAGATATAATTATTTTGTAGATTCGCTGGTTATTATTGAGCAATTTATATCGTCTTGAATGCCTTACATTACAACCACAGAGCCACTGGTAGGAAGTTTGTGGGCATATTGTGTTTGTTTTATTTGTCTGCGACTGTCAGATGCGTGCATTGTGAATATAAGGTGTTTTTTTGGAGGCCATTTGTTGTAAAGAAAATGAACTCCAAATCATTTATCTCTGCAAGAAACAGTTTTATGGCTTTATGGAGACACAGATCTAGTGATCCAAGTTTCCTATGCCCCTCATTTAGGCAATGGTTCAGTAAAAGTTCATACAAATTTCCAATTTCTAATTTATTGTGATATTCGTCCTGTTGCTAATAAAAAGTTGGGGGAATTTTGAATGTTATTTTATTTGATTGCTGTTCTGTTTATGTTGGGTTATGGTGAATTTTGAATGTAATTTTATTTGATTACCATTCTGTTTATGTTGGGTTAGGTAATGAAGCCATGATTGTTGCTGGTACAGTTGATAGTTCCACATGATACCAATGCTCATTTTAGTACCAATGCTCATTTTAGTACCAATGCTTACTTTAGTACTATTGCTCATTTAAGTACCAGTGCAAACACATTAGCATCAATTCTCACTTTTTTTCACAAATGATTACTTTAGTCAAATTGTCATTTAAGTACTCAATGCTCATTTTAGTACCAGTCCTCACTTTGGTACCAATTCTCACTTTTAGTACCAATGCTCATTTCAGTCCAAATGGTCATTTTAGTACTAATACTCACTTTGGTATGAATGTTTACTTTAGTACCAGTGCTCATTTTGCTACCAAAACATACTTTGGTACCCAATGCTCAACTGCACATACTAAGGGTTAGTGAACTGAGATTTGATCTTTAATATGTGGTTTAATGCCACAACTAAAATATTGTTGACCTGAGGAGAATCTACCAGAAGCCAAATAAACCATTATATGAAGTGCTAAATTGTCTGATATTAGCTCTGATAATCAATAACTATAAATGTCAATACAAGAAGATGGCAGATATTTTATAATTTATGTGAAATTAATCAGTTGCCATATATACCACAGAGTGATGCTGGGTGACTCATATTATGATATAGAGATTATCTCCGGCCCTGTGAAGATCATTACTGGAGCAGGTGCTTGATGGTTTATATCATCATGCACATGGTTCTGTCATCACTGGGCTGTCAATTAGTGCTGGAACCATGCTAATCTCATCTGTGTACATAATAGTGACTGGTGGGGCGGAGTAGTATATTCTGCACACCCAACACATCTGTGAACATGCTATTAAGGGTGGGGTTAGGTTCTATTTTATGTGGCGCAGCATAGTCTGCCCACCTGACATGTAGGAACCTCACATTAATTCTGGCTCTGCGAATTGAGATCATTTATAAATGTATGGCTGAGTTGTTTTTACAATATCTTGTTTGTCAGAGTGGACAAGGTGTTCTTTACCTGACATCCCATTTATTAATTTTAGCCAATATTCAAAAAAAGTGATGGTAATGCAATATATGTGTCAACGGCACAACCATTTCTAGTTTGCTGTAATAACAAGCAGTGAAACTTAGTTTACTCTGTTGGGTGATGACATCCTTGTTACAGAGATTCTGTTTGACAGGCATGAATTCTATACAACACCTTTGCTGTCTACCGGAACTCTTTCGTAACTACATATAGAAGTGTTATGTGCACTCTCTATTCACATATGCCTTTTATGGGACAGATAGTTTCATTAAACTGCAGAGGGCTGGCGTGGCGCAGTCGGTAGCACGGCCGATTTGTAACTGGAGGCCCCGGGTTCAATCCTCCGTGGTGCCACTGAGTTCCGTCGGTGTGTTCTTGGGCAAGACACTTTCCCTCAGCCTCGTCCGTCTGATGGGGACGTAAACCGGGCGGTCCCGTGTGTCGGTCTATCCTCCGAGCACGTAAAAGAACCATAGGAATCTATTCGATAATAAGAGTAGGGCAGGTTCCCGGATTCCTATGTATCCTTCCCCTCTCTCTGGGGCGGCTCTAAATAACCTATACTGTGTTGATGAGCCGTAACACAACATTAAATTCAATTCATTAAACTGCAGGTCTAACAACACTTATCTCCCTTGAATACACGTGACCAGCAGATGAAGGAGGGTAAAAAAAAAAAAAGTACAGATAAAAAAGAAATAGTTCCTCTTTTCTACTTTTTACAGTACTTCCATTGTATACATTTTTTATTTATTCTTACCAGGTTCTAAATCTACAGCATTTTAGGAAGAGGTCGCAGAAAAATTCATGGTGATATAAGATTTCTAGCTAATTCTGCCATATTTTACACATCACGGTCAAATCAGGGTTGTATTTATGCCTCCGAAGGACGGCATATAGTAGTCGCACCATCCGTCAGGACGTCAGTCCATCCGTGCGTCCGTACCGCACCGGTCAATAACTCTGACATTCATGAACGGATTATCACGACGTGTCGCGCGCAAAATCCAGGTCCGTGGCTCCAACGTCAAGATCACACTTAGAGGTCGAAGGTCAAAAAGAAGTGCTGTCGTGTCCGGTTAATAACTCTGACATTCGTGGACGGATTTTCAAGTAACTTGGCACAAGTGCTCATCAAAACAAGACGACGTGTCGCGTGCAAAATCCAGGTCCATGGCACCAAGATCAAGGTCACAAAGAGGTCAAATATCAAAACCACTTTGGGAGCATTTGTCACTTACAGTGACATTTCTTGTTGTCATATTATTACAGTATATTTTGATAGGTGTCACCCAACCATGAAATTAAAAAAAAATCGAACTGCTAAATATTTGTTAATGGTGTTTTAAATTGCAGATATTGGATCAATGAAAAATTTAAGCATAAATACGTTGTAAATTTTGTTTATCTCTATGCCACAAAAAAAACATTACAATGGGAACCTATGGAAAAAATAATTGTGGTGTGAGATGTGCAGTACTGTCTGGGGAAGATCTAAGGAAGTCTCCTCCACTGACATAACCTCTTTTCATTTGATTTTTCATTATAATCCATATGTTATCCTAAGATTCCAAGTCGGCCAATGGCAAACTGGTATTGTTACAGTTGAGTCTCAAACACTGATAGTTTATCTGTTTCCTTTCTATCACTCGTTTTGCATCGATATCCAAAGCTTCTTCACTGTTGGAACTTCCTCAAAACGGATGGATAATTTGAATAAGATCAAGCCCTATAATCTTGTGGTTTGCCAAAAAAGACTAGCCTAAAATGACAAGGTAAAATTAATACTGCCATTATGTAACAAAAATAGGCACATCATGCTTAATTTGCAAATCAACTGTTTAATATCTGGCGTTCTTTTATCAAGAATTCTTAGAAAAGTGTTGCCAACATTTAACACATATTTAATCATTTAACCTCTCAAAGTTAGAAGTGTTTTTGGCACAGGAGAACCTTAGGCTTCCTTATCATGTAAGAACCTTGACAGTGTTTCGCTCTACATTCACTGATTATGCTGAGATTAAGACGAATATAAATAAAATCATATGTTTTGTTATGATTGAATGGGTCCTGATAATGTGCCTTTAAAGAACGATACCAATCTAGCAGCAAAGTGTATGTATTTGTTTTGGGCTGTATGTATTTTGTTTTTGTTTTGGGCTGTATGTATTTTGTTTTTGTTTTGGGCTGTATGTATTTTGTTTTTGTTTTGGGCTGTATGGATTTTGTTTTGGGCTGTATGGATTTTGTTTTGGGCTATATGGATTTTATGAATTGCAGAATTTGTTTGAAGCTCATATTTATAATTGCTGCATGGTAATATTTATTATATTGTTATGGGTTCTTAACAGAAGCGCTGTTATGTAATATGACAGATAATCTGCAGAATGTTCCCTGTTGGTGTGGGAATTTTTATGCCACTGAAGGGCGGCATATAGTAGTCGCACCGTCCGTCAGTTAGTCCATACAATCATGTCCGGTCAATAACTCTGGCATTTCTGGACGGTTTTTCAAATAACTTGGCACAAGTGCTCACCACAACAAGATGACGTTTCGCGCACATAATCCATGTCCGTGGCTCCAAGGTCAAGGTCACACTTAGAGGTCGAAGGTACAAAAGAAGTGCTTTCATGTCCGGTTAATAACTCCGACATTCATGGCCGGATTTTCAAATAACTTGGCACAAGTGCTCACCACAACAAGACGACATGTGCAATCAAAATCCAGGTCCGTGGCTCCAAGGTCAAGGTCACACTTAGAGGTCAAAGGTCAAAACCACTTATGGGGCATTTTTTGTTCTTGGCATAATTATGGTATATACACACACACACACACCTAACATATCCTAACTTAAATCCTAGGTAGGCATACAGTACTGTTTCTACCCAGGATGGTCTTCCTCCACCACAAAAAAACAGTAAACATGACGTAAAACACCATTCAAATAAAATAAAAACAAATTCTGTTCCTCTCTTAGGAAGTGGCTCTAAATTACTAAATTACCTCAGTATTTATATAAATATGATACATAAAATACGAGTATTTATTTAAATATGATGCATAAAATACGAGTATTTATATAAATATGATGCATAAAATACGGTTGCGCGCCCCAGTGGTAAAGCATCCGCCTGGCATGTGTGGGGTCTCGGGTTCAATCCCGGGTCAGGTCATGCCAAATACTTCATAAAAATAGTTCTAGTAGCTCCCTTGCTTGACATTTACAGTTTAGCATTTAAAGGGTATAGTTCTAGGACTGGCTGGGGTATCATGTCCTGTGGCTACGGCGTGGTATTTCAGTGTTGCGGAGTCATAAAGTTGAGCATTGTGCTCACTACTACAGCAGGCCCTGTCGTGATAGGACCAAAAGATAGTTTAAAATTATGTTAAACCCCATAAAAACTGACTGCTCCATGACATATGTTCATTATAGAAATGATGTTTTTTTTGTCAGAAATATATTTTTGTAGTTCACCTGGTGCAATCCCCTAGAAGCACTGCCAAGTTGTTACTCAGTGTTTTAACTGGAGAATATGAAGAACATTATTTCTCTGGGGGATCAAAATCTTGTTGTTGTTTTTTATGTGAATGCTTTTGTTTTGAAGGGGTAGTAACAGAAAATGCTGTTTTTATGTACAGAACAGCTAGTAATCCTGCTCTGCTTGAATTATTCAGTGAGTATTTTATCCTATCATTATTGAAAATTGATGCCTATGGCAACAGTTTGAGGCATCTGCCAACTCCCTAACTCATGCTTCCAAATCTAAAACCAGAGGCTAAGTGTCTTATTATAAAAGTATAGGCTTTAACTGCAGTACTGGGCTGGGAATTGTGCCATTGGATTAATGATTTAGTGGTTATGAATAACACAAATTGAAATTACGAGGATTATTGTTAAATCTTTTGTTTTGGATGATATTTAACTAAGGGCCATTAACGATGATGATGTTCATCATTGCCTTGATCCATTGAAGATAGATTTTAGTGAGACTCTTATATGGCGTGTAATGTTTTTTAAACACTGTTCACTGTGATTTGCAAATGCTTTGTGAAATATTTAACTCTTAGCCTGCTAAGGGCGACTACAACAGCCTTTGCAGCCAATGTAAACCCTGATCAGCCTGGGAGTAACTGTCTGGCTGCTCATTAGTCATTTAACCAAAACACCCCATTGTAACATAAATGGAATGGTCCAAATTCAAAGAACGGACAGTCCATTATACATTCATAGCAGGCTAAGGTTTAATATATCATCGGCAAATTGAAAATATAAATTGCTATAGTAATCGGCATTATTTGTGTCAAAGTTTTGACCTTATTTGGGATGTAGTAAGTGGCCCTTGTTCAAGTTCTGTTCTGTTCCATTTGTGTGTACTGGGTCATTGCCCTTCTTTGTGTTGTTTTATTTGGGGTATACTGAGTAAGGGCCCTTATTTATGCTCCCGATCCGTTCGTACGTACAATCGCCCATAAATAACACCGACAATAATGGATGGGTTTTCAAATAACTTGGCACAATTGCTCACCACAGACGACATGTTGCACACAAAATCCAGGTCCGTGACTCCAAGGTCAAGGTCACACTTAGAGATCAAAGGTCAAAATGAAGTGCTTTCATGTCCGGTTGATAACTGACATTCATGGACAGGGCACAAGTGCTCACCCCAACAAGACGATGTGTCACGCACAAAATCCAGGTCCATGGCTCCAAGCTCAAGGTCACACTTAGAGGTCAAAGGTCACTTCGGGGACATTTGTCACTTACAGTGACATTTCTTGTTGTGATTAGCATTTGTTAGGATGTCGAGTTTGTGTTTTGTTGAGTTTGTGTTTTGTTGTGTGTCATAATTTAGATTGCCATTAGTTGTGTCCCTTGCCTGTAATGTACACTGCTAAAGTGAAGAGTGCAAGAGTAGAGCATTACGTCGCTTACTTGGGAAGTTATGGGGAGTTGGGCTTCTAGGGCAAAAACTAAACCTGTAATGTCAGTATGAGCCTGACTTTCTGTTGGTGGATGATTAAGCAGAAACTGCAAGGTAATGTTCGGTCAACACTTCACAAGCATTGTTCCATTATACCATTTGTAAGCGTATGACCATACAATGATAATTCTAAACCCAAAATCAGTGTTGCATCAACTTATGGAAGCAATTCTGAAGTACTTTGCTGAAGACGGTTCTGACATTGCTGGTGAAATACGTTCAAGTACTAGAGATTTGTTGATGTCTTGATGTATTTCACAGAGCTCCCTGTAGTAGATGTGCTATATATAATCCTGATAGTGTTCAGCCGCGATATCTGCCGCCTTGTACCCTGTACATACCAACCTATCACTATACACAACCTGGTATTGCTTGGCAGATTATGTGAATCTGAGAAGTTTTTTTATACATTCCTGTATGTTGTGTTGTTGTTTTTTGCATGAATTCTGAAGTACTTACTGTACTGTTGCTGTGATCTGTTAATTAGGCCGTGTGGAACTTGAGGCATACAAAATAATCATTCATGACTTCTACATTAGCACCTTCTGTATAATGGATTTTTGTGTGAATCTGATTATTGTGTGTTTTAAGTGAATTATTGTTATATAAGGATTTAGATTTTTTTCATGGATTTAAAATCTGGTAAGTAGTTTTGCAGATGGTTGAAATTGTTAAACTATAAGCTGAAAAAGGAACATGGCTATGCTAACACTGTCCAAATATATGGTTTATTTTTTATTTTATTTTTTTTTGTGTACTTTCGCTCTATATTAGTTAACATACCTTGAATAAAAAATCATTGATCATCTAGTAAAGTTTGTCATAATTTAAAAAAATCATATATATGACAAAAGGTAACATATCATTTGAATTTGAACATATAATTCTTTTGCAGTTCTTGTTATCAGGTTTATCTGTGTTTTGTTTTTATCCAGGCAGATAGTGTTTTCTTAAAGATCTGAGATTTCAGTAGTCAGCTGCTAAATCAATCTAAAATTGTACATACATACATATGTACATACTCTAGATTTGCAGTTTAAATGTATATGTAACTGACAGGAGAAATGGCTTATACAAAACAAGGTTATTAAACGCATGTTTTAACTGTTGTTTTGTATATTTCACAGATGCTAGCCACAAGGATATAACCGTGCTGCCGCCGCCCCCGCCCCCATCTTACCAGGCTGTCGTGAACAACCTACCAAATCACCAGGTAAGCACCTCACGTATATGCCCTCTTCCTGACAGTCACCATGCACCTGAGTAGGCCTGAAATCTACAGATGTTTCAGTACTTATCTCAGAGAAAAATACCTCCAATAGAAAATTATAATATTTGACTAGCACTGGATTAAACTTGAAGCTCTATCTTAATAGATATCTGCAAAGGTTCTCTCCCCTTCTATATTGTTATATATCTGCTGAGGTTCTCTCCCCTTTTGTATTGTTATATATCTGCAGAGGTTCTCTCCCCTTCTGTATTGTATCTTGTGAACCATTAAATCACTCCTAATATACGAGTTTTGGTAGAAGGTGTTTGAATCTATAAGGAGCAAACATCTAAGTATAGGTTAGTGACTGACTGGTTAAAAAAATTAATAAGATAAATGTGCATGTAGTAAATATTTAAAAAAAAAAGTCATATCAACACAGAGACAATATACGGAAAAGATGTGACTAATCAGTGAACGTCTTGTAAGACTTCAGTTCATCAAGCATCAGCAATGTCGCTGGTTTTCTTCTCGATGTCATTGGGCAAGACATTCTTCTTTCGCCTCGTCCATTGGAGGACATAAACTGGTCTCTCCTGTTAATCGGAGTCTGTCCACCAAGTTGTTTGAAGAATCGGGAATCTGATGAGAGTAGGACACAGTTTTAGGATCCTCTCTTTAATAACCCAAGATAAAGATTGTGTTGATGAACTGGTAATGCCAATATGACACTAGTTAATGGTGTATGTGTAATGGTTTAGTTAACCATAACATGTACAAGTCATGTTTATTGACATATACTACAATATGGTCTGTGCTAGAAGCTCTAGTTGATGTTGTCTTTTATACGTTAATAACAGTAAGATCTATGCTGGAAGCTACTGGCGAAGTTGTCCTTTAACACAATGACTTGATGTAGGATCTATGCTAGAAGCTCTGGTTGATGTTGGATCTATGCTAGAAGCTCTGTTGATGTAGGATCTATGCTAGAAATGCTGGTTGATGTAAGATCTATGCTAGAAGCTCTGGTTGATATAAGATATATGCTAGAAGCTCTGGTTGATGTAAGATATATGCTAAAAGCTCAGGTTGATGTAAATTCTATGCTAGAAGCTCTGGTTGATATAAGATATATGCTAGAAGCTCTGGTTGATGTAAGATATATGCTAGAAGCTCTGGTTGATGTAAGATCTATGCTAGAAGCTCTGGTTGATATAAGATCTATGCTAGAAGCTCTGGTTGATGTAATATATATGCTAGAAGCTCTGGTTATAAGATATATGCTAGAAGCTCTGGTTGATGTAAGATATATGCTAGAAGCTCTGGTTGATATAAGATCTATGCTAGAAGCTCTGGTTGATGTGAGATATATGCTAGAAGCTCTGGTTGATGTAAGATATATGCTAGAAGCTCTGGTTGATGTAAGATCTATGCTAGAAGCTCTGGCTGATATAGGATCTATGCTAGAAGCTCTGGTTGATGTAAGATCTATGCTAGAAACGCTGGTTGATATAAGATATATGCTAGAAGCTCTGGTTGATGTAAGATCTATGCTAGAAGCTCTGGTTGATATAGGATCTATGCTAGAAGTTCTGGTTGATGTAAGATCTATGCTAGAAGCGCTGGTTGATATAAGATATATGCTAGAAGCTCTGGTTGATGTAAGATCTATGCTAGAAGCTCTGGCTGATATAGGATCTATGCTAGAAGCTCTGGTTGATGTAAGATCTATGCTAGAAACGCTGGTTGATATAAGATATATGCTAGAAGCTCTGGTTGATGTAAGATCTATGCTAGAAGCTCTGGTTGATATAGGATCTATGCTAGAAGTTCTGGTTGATGTAGGATCTATTGTAGAAGCTCTGCTTTATGTAGGAGCTATGCTAGAAACTGGTTGATGTAGGATCTGTGCTAGAAGTTATGGATGATGTTGTCTTTTATACATTAAGATCTATGCTAAACAGTCTGAGCAGTGTTGGCCTTCAAACAATAAGATCTAAGCTAGAAGGGCAATATTGTACTTCAGCATCATATATAAATGCTAGAATTAAGCTGGGGGCGATGTTCTCCTCTTGGCAACTAAGTCACTTTCTGCAAAACATTTCCTTAAGAATCTCAACAACTTCTTTATATGAGGATAAATATAAGTATTTTCACTGATAAAATCATGTACTTTCCCTCAGTCTGTATAATTAACACCTACTTTGTGTGTACAGTTGCACAGAACCTATTGATTTTGACTGGTTTCAAGTTAATGTGTGTTTATGTACTGTACAGTTTTACTTAATAAGGGGATAATGAAGTAGTTTCCAGGCTGGGGGAACATCCTTTTCACACTGCAGACACTGACAGGATGGTTAAACCTTTCTCAATCTATAAATCTCACTCATTGTCTGGCAGATCTGTAATATATGTTGTTTTTAGCTCTATCTACTGATCAAAGATCAGCAGAGCTTCTGCCGTGGCTTTTTTTTGTAGTGACTACTTCTCTGAAACTACTAAATGAATTTTCATGAAACTTTACAGGAATGTTGCTCTTGATATCTTGTTGATCCTAGCAAAATTTCAGGTTGGCCGGAAATTCAAGATAGCCACGACAGCTAAAAATAGATTTTTAAAAAACAAGTTTGTAGAGACTACTTCTTGAAAACTATTACTGATATTGCTATGGAACTTTTTCTAAAATGATCAGCATGGCATGATAATGATACTTATTGAAAATTGTTTTTATTTGACATTAAACTTGGCTGCCAGTGGCCATCTTTGTTTACATAGAGTTATGTAGTAAAAACTTGTAGCGACTACTCCTCTGAAACTACTTGACAGATTTTCATGAAATTTCATAGGAATGTTGCACTGTCTTGATGTCTAGTTGATCCTAGCAAAATGTCATCAGGTCGGCCGAAAATTCAAGATGGTGTAGCACCCACTTCTTAAAACTGTAAGTGATAGTGATATGGGTATTTCTCTAAAATGATCAGCATGACATGATGTCGGTCATTGTTGAAAATTATTTTGATTCAACATTTAACATGGCTGCCAGCGGCCATCTTTGTTTACATAGAGATATAGTAAAACTTGTAGCGACTACTCCTTTGAAACTGCAGATTTTCATGGAACTTAACAGGAATATATAGCTATCAAAACCTATCAGTAGACCTTCAAGGTCATTGACCTCTTGTTGTTTTTTTAGCTCCTCAATTTTAAAAAGGAAAATGAAGAGCTTTATCATTGTCGGCAGCTTGTCAGCCTGGTTAAAATTTACCGAATTAACATTTTTGCTGTAAGGCGCTTTGAGACATGCAACGGCATCTGAATATTCTATAGATACTAAATAATACAAGTATTTGATGAGCGTGAAGGCATACAGTTGCCATAGAGTATTTAAAAGATCCTAAAAAAGACAATTTGAATTCCTTACTCTTGCTTTAAAAGTGAACCCCATCGAGGTCCAATCCCGCCTCCCACCCCCACGCCCACAACACACACACACTATATGTTTTTATGTGTAATATTGTATAGACCAGTAAGGGTAAACTTCTAAAATAATCCTCTGTTTTAAATCAATAATCCTATTATGTTAAAACTCTTTTCTAAAAACAGTATTACACATCCTCAAGCTCATTTCCTGCTCGCTAGAATTAAATTTACACCAGCAAGCATCTGCGTCCACTATGGTACTTGCGTCCCACTATGGTACTCTTGTTCAAAATTGGTCAAGAGGCCTTGTATTACAAAAAGTTTCTTGTACTCATGCAGGTTCTTGTACTCGTGCAGGTTCTTGTACTCGTGCTCGTGCAGGTTCTTGTACTCGTGCAGGTTCTTGTACTCGTGCAGGTTTTTCTTCAGTAGTCAGTTGAAGGAGATTTTTTTTTTAAAAATGTTAAAGGGACACTGTCCGTAACTTTTAGCTTATAAAACACACACTAATTATGTTCGCATACATTACACACCAAACATTACTGAATATTTACTAATTAAAAGCAGGATTGTTTGACGGAATTCAATCGCGGTACAAAAAAAACAGAGAAACCATTTCGGGCGTTTGAACTCGCAGCCCAAACTAAAATTACTCTTGCGGTAATAATAGTGAACGTAAAGTGGTCGACCTAGCTCCCAACTGAGCTAAGCGGGCTATACATATTACGCTCTAAATACTATGATCAAAACCTAATGCGCTAATGGCAGTCACGTGGTCGCAGAAAAGGTAAATACGGTGGGTCCCACTTTATTTACAAATAATAATTTAAGCTTTTTTTTTTCAAGCTCACGAATGTATTACTACAGACTTCTTAGTGTCTATGCTCATGTTTTCATGTATAATTTCACTGAATAAAAGTCAGACAGTTATTTGGTTATGCTCCCTATCTGCTTACTTACGGACAGTGTCCCTTTAATAAAGAACAATATCATGTGAACAATAACAATATCAAATGAAGTCCATTTGAAATAAAAAGATTATAGTGTAAAGTTGTCTCCACATTGCCAATATTGCTTGTATGAAAATGGTGTTCTTGAATATACAAGGTTTCTATATCGGACCCTGATAGTGCAGGTAGTCCAGATTGGTACCAATAAGAAGTCCAATTAAGTAGTACCATTTAGTAGTCCAATTAAGTAGTACCAATTAGGAGTCCAATTTTGTACCATTAGTAATCACTACCTGAGATAGCCAGATGTCAGTATTGGCATAATGTCCATATGCTACATGGTCAATTTCTTGTAGTACAGGTTTAAAGACGAAGTATGCTAATTTATTTAGGGAATGTTATGTTTTGTCACAAATAGATTGTTTTTCAAACCCAGAAGAAGTAGATAAAACCTTTAGTCTGCTTTAAATGAGACTTATTCTTTAAAGGCAATCTTGAAGTTTGGATGAAGCATTTAAATTAGCACTTCAGTTTATTTATTATAAATCCTGTATCATTCTAACATGGAACCTGAGTGCTTGTAATTAAAATACAATTTTGAGGTTTCAGTTTTCTTCGTTATCCTACCAGATGTTTAAATATATTATTGGTGCAATATAATCAATAGTCAGTAATCTGCAAACACAATTTTCTTTGAACCATTATACTAATTGTTATATATGATATGCAAGTTATGTAGAAAAATTAACAAGATGCCTAAGTTTTAAACAAATTAAGATTGCCGCGTGTCCTTTTAAAAGGTGCATACCAGTAGAACATATAGCTTCCCAGTGCCAGCCCCATTCTACAGCAGTGCATGGCCACTTGCTGCGCCTCCACGCTATTCTCATCACCTCCATATCATCTCTCATTTGATCAGGAATAAATCATTTGTACTGATTGTTATGGAACTTGAACTAAAATGTTTATTTTCTTTGTGACATTTCAATGAAAATTACCATTTTTCATCAGTGCATACTGCTCACCTTATGGTATGGTTACTACCTCAGGTTGTATCATTGTACATATTTTGAATAGAAAAGTCTGTGTGTTTGTCTGGGGACTGCTGTCTATATGCGTTGAATTGATTTTAATTGAATAGATATTGATTTCTCAAATTGCACCGTATGAACTAGGTTCCATTTCTGACATAAAAGAGATTCACTGCTTTCCCCTGTCCATCGGCTGCTTTCCCCTGACCATCGGCTGCTTTCCCCTGTCCATCGGCTGCTTTACCCTGTCCATCGGCCTTCGATAGAAGCCAGTTTATCAAACACATCGAGTTTCCTCTAAACAGACAACCATGGGCCAGAGGCCAATTACAGGTAAATAGAAAACATGCTCCAGGATGAAAATAAAATCCACTTCTATAGAAATACAGCAAAAATAATCAGTCGGCAACCTGTTACATAAACAAGTGAGTAATTCGGACTGCTGACTGAGGCTAACTTGGCACAATTTCCATCTATCAGAGGCTCTGCCAGTTGGAGATATCTACACACCTAGCACATAATGGGGTCAAAATGCGAGCTTTGGCATATTTTTGTTTATCCGGAAATTAATGTTTTCGATGCTGTGATTTGATTCGCTGTTTGGGATAGCTAGTTTGTAGTTTATATACTAGGCAGAAAGAAATGAGTTGGAATTGATGCTAGGGAATGTAATACATAATTTTGTCATCCCCTATATTGGGTGGGAAGTAAATAACCACATTTTGTCCACTGCTTTTAACAGCACTTCTCAACTTCTGCCCCAGTTTCTATCATTCACAACATAGTAAAAAACATAATCATATTAGCTTATCATAATACCTATATTTTGGCACACAATGAGAAGTAGTAAAGCTACAGAAAGTAAGTATCACCTCCAGGCGTTCACAGAACCACAGATCTACGCCTTATGTAAACAGTGATTCAATTACTATACCACCTGTTTACACTGGAGTATCCACTATTAACCCAGTGAATTTATAATTCGGGAGATTTACTTACTAAGATGCCAGTATGTTCAACTTGCATTTTGGGCTGTCTTGGCGCAGTCGGTAACGCGGCGGATTTGTAACCGGAGGCCCCGGGTTCAATCCTCCGTGGTGACACTGACTGTTTCGTCGGTGTGTTCTTGGGCAAGACACTTTTCCTTAGCCTCGTCCTTTGGATGGGGACGTAAACCGGGCAGTCCCGTGTATTGGTATATCCTCCGAGCACGTTAAAGAACCATAGGAATCTATTCGATAATAAGAGTAGGGCATGGTTCCCGGATTCCTATGTTTCCTTCCCTTCTCTCTATACTGCTGTGTTGATGAGCCATTAAACAACATTCAATTCAACTTGCATTTTTGGGTTGTGGGGTTGGTTGCTGGTGGGAAGGGAGGCAGTTGCAGTTGAGGCTACATGAAGTTTCGTACAGAAGATATGTATTGGGGGAAGTGGAGAGGGGAGGGACAGTTGAGGCTACATGAAGTTTCGTACAGAAGATATGTATTGGGGGAGGTGGAGAGGGGAGGGACAGTTGTGGCTACATGAAGTTTCGTACAGAAGATATGTATTGGGGGAGGTGGAGAGGGGAGGGACAGTTGTGGCTACATGAAGTTTCGTACAGAAGATATGTATTGGGGGAAGTGGAGAGGGGAGGGACAGTTGAGGCTACATGAAGTTTCGTACAGAAGATATGTATTGTGGGAGGTGGAGAGGGGAGGGACAGTTGTGGCTACATGAAGTTTCGTACAGAAGATATGTATTGGGGGAAGTGGAGAGGGGAGGGACAGTTGAGGCTACATGAAGTTTCGTACAGAAGATATGTATTGTGGGAGGTGGAGAGGGGAGGGACAGTTGTGGCTACATGAAGTTTCGTACAGAAGATGTGTATTGGGGGAGGTGGAGAGGGGAGGGACAGTGTAGGCTACATGAAGTTTCTTACAGGAGTGGGGATGGTTGAAAGAGTTGGGGGGTGGGGGGGGGGGACAGTTGAGGCTATATACATGTATAATGAAAGATGATTAAGGTATTTTCATTCTTAACTCCAAGAGCAATGAGCAAGCCATATTGTTGAATTATCTTTAATATAATATGAGTTTACGAAATTATGTTGTGATTCATTTTTTGTCGAGCCCGTTTACAGATCTCGACATAGCAGTCACAGCAGTCACAATATCGTCCAGGCATTTGTATGTCAGTTTATCCGTTATTTCTTCTTCCGTACTAATGTTTGACTTTCGTTTGTTTATATCTTGCTTTTTTTCTTGAGTATTTTCACCATAGTCCATCAGCAAGTCGCTTGTATGCATCTTACATCTGTGCAAAATTTCCAGATGCTTTTGGACGAAATATAGGTTATGTCTGTCTCTGATACGACTTGCATATCTTACTTCTTCCTTGCTGAATTTTCACCAAATGTAATGTAATGTACCTTATATGCATCTAACATCATGTTCAAAACTTTGTGTAGCTGCTTTCTTGACTATGGACGAAATATAGGTCACGTCGGGTCTGAGCTACAATAGGTACCGTACCTATGTCAGTATTATCATTATACTAAGGAGGTCATTTATCTCTTTCTGATTATAATACTACTCGTTCCAAAACTAAATATGACAGACTATTTTTATACAGAGTTTTGAAAGAAAATGTGCCCGTCTTATCATATATGGGTCATTTATATTTGTATGATTTCGAAGATAAGATCAATACTATCACATCAATACAGTCCTAATCACTGGAGAGATTGCTTGATACCCCCATAGGCTTTTATGAGAAATTTCTGAAGCCAAATACTCCTTCTGATTGTTGCCATAGTAACAAAATATAACAAACCCAATTTTCTGAAATATAGATTGAAATCGTGTTCAAGCTCAAGGGGTTTAGATGCAATTTGTAAGAGAGACGCCATCATCAGAAGAGGTACCAAATTTAATAAGACAATCATCGACCTTTTTCAAAAAATACGATCGTGAATTTGAAAATTACTGTTCTAGACGAGCAAATTACATAAGGCGACTCGCAGCAAGATTGCTGGCTTTTGTAGCAGATCAAAGTTTCTTCTTATCAAAGCTGCATTAGTTTGTAAACGGATCTGTAATAATACCAAAAAATGTCTGCTCTTAAATCCAACAAGTTTCTCTTGGTCTTTATCTGATGTATTGAATAGCCTGTGGGTCTGATGGTCCGTAGATCAGATGAATAGTCTGTAGCCTGTGTTTAGGTCATGTTATGCTCTTTAAGGACGTTCAACCCTGAAGAGAAATGAAAATAACAACAGTAAGTTCCTTAAGAGATACCAGGGGTAAATCTCAAACCCAATCTGATTGCGCTTTGGAAATTCTGATTTTCTCGCGGAGTAATTCCTCTCCGACTCCTTTTCCGAAGGATAGCTCTCAGAGCTAATGTTGCTTTTTTATCTATATCCAAGTTAAAACCTCTTGTATCTTGTCGCCTATATGGAAGGCAGCTTCTTGTATCTTGTTGCCTATATGGAAGGCAGCCTCTTGTATCTTGTCGCCTATATGGAAGGCAGCTTCTTGTATCTTGTCGCCTATATGGAAGGCAGCCTCTTGTATCTTGTCGCCTATATGGAAGGCAGCTTCTTGTATCTTGTCGCCTATATGGAAGGCAGCTTCTTGTATTTTGTCACCTATATGGAAGGCAGCCTCTTGTATCTTGTCGCCTATATGGAAGGCAGCTTCTTGTATCTTGTCGCCTATATGGAAGGCAGCCTCTTGTATTTTGTCGCCTATATGGAAGGCAGCTTCTTGTATCTTGTCACCTATATGGAAGGCAGCCTCTTGTATCTTGTCGCCTATATGGAAGGCAGCTTCTTGTATCTTGTCGCCTGTATGGAAGGCAGCTTCTTGTATCTTGTCGCCTGTATGGAAGGCAGCTTCTTGTATCGTGTCGCCTATATGGAAGGCAGTTTCTTGTTGTATCTTGTCGCCTATATGGAAGGCAGCTTCTTGTATCTGGTCGCCTATATGGAAGGCAGCTTCTTGTATCTGGTTGCCTATATGGAAGGCAGCTTCTTGTATCCTTCTTGTATCTTGTCGCCTGTATGGAAGGCAGCTTCTTGTATCTTGTCGCCTATATGGAAGGCAGCCTCTTGTATCTTGTCGCCTGTATGGAAGGCAGCTTCTTGTATCGTGTCGCCTATATGGAAGGCAGTTTCTTGTTGTATCTTGTCGCCTATATGGAAGGCAGCTTCTTGTATCTGGTCACCTATATGGAAGGCAGCTTCTTGTATCTGGTCGCCTATATGGAAGGCAGATTCTTGTATCTTGTCGCTTAAATGGAAAGCAGCTTCTTGTATCTGGTCGCCTATATGGAAGGTAGCTTCTTGTATCTTGTCGCCTACATGGAAGTCAGCTTCTTGTATCTTGTCACCTATGAGGAAGGCAGCTTCTTGTATCTTGTCCCCTATATGGAAGGCAGCTTCTTGTATCTGGTCGCCTATATGGAAGGCAGCTTCTTGTATCTGGGCACCTATATGGAAGGCAGCTTCTTGTATCTGGGCGCCTATATGGAAGGCAGCTTCTTGTATCTTGTCGCCTATATGGAAGGCAGCTTCTTGTATCTGGTCGCCTATATGGAAGGCAGTTTCTTGTTGTAACTTGTCGCCTATATGGAAGGCAGATTATCTCTTAACACATTAAATATATAATGGACTGTTCTTTCCTTGAATTAAGACCATTCCCTGACAAAGGAGTGTGTTGGGGAAATTAATTATCAGCAGCCAGACATTGTAAACCCAGATCAGCCTATGAGTTACTCGCAGGCTGATCCATTGTAACCCAGATCAGCCTGCGAGTTACATTGTAACCCTGATCAGCTTAACTCGCAGGCTGATCTGGGTTTACAATGAATGCAAAGGCTATTATAGTCGTGCTTGCGGATAAAGCAAGTCATATAAGGTTTAACCCATTTCATTCTGCAGGCAAATCTGATAAGTACTCCTGTAAATCTGAACAGTTTTGTGGTTTCTGCTGCTGCAGCAAATTACATTTTGGTGATGTTAGTAAAATGTGGTTTACTTCGTCAATTTTGAAAATAAATTAACAAAACTATATATTATTACGTAGGTATTTAAATTCCCTACACAGTGAAATAATTTTAAAAGCCATATTTATGCAAAAACTAATTTAATGAACATAAAAATCATACGTGAGGTCAAAATGTTGTCCTACCTTATTTTCACCCAAGTTTTCTGTAAGATATATTCAATTTTCTCTGATAACCCAGTGTGTAGATTGTAGAGAATTTTAAGTCATTTCTACTGCTGAAAGAATCTTTAAAATCCATAGAGAACTTCAAAAGTTATACTGATTTTTATAAATTTGGTCGAATCCTATGCGTATCGAAGTCTCGGTGACCAACCGTTCCCAAAGATCATCTTCCCACTCATACTGAACGAATAATGTTTTTTTTGCTTCTTCAGGGTGCTGGAAAAAGCACCCCATGGTCTAAATATTGTCTGAAATGGCATGGATGGAAGATTTCCCTAACACATTCCTTCTGAAACCAAACATTTTCATCATTACCATAGTCATCCAAGTCAAAATTGGCAAAAAAAAAGTTGAAGTTCCTTTCGGTCTAAATTCATTTGTTGTTAGTTTAAACTTATTTATTTTACATCGATTGTAACGAAAGCTCTATGAACTTATTTGAATCACTCTCGATGTCTTCCTGGGTAGAACCAGTACTAAGCAATGCAGATAAAGTGTCTTGCTCAGGGACTCAACGCATATGGCAATGACGGGAATCGAACCCACGACTTTTGGATCATGGGTCCAACGCTCTACCACTAGACCACCGCGCTCCACTAACAGTTTCCTCTCGCTAAAAGTTGTCCAAAACATCGTCTTCTTCATCCATAAACTATAATTCGTCATGAAATCCCACATAAATGTATCTCCCTTCACTTGGTACATAAAATCTATCATCCATATTTACCGATTCACTCGAAAAATCGAGGAAATACACGCAAAAAATAGCCGAAAAACATTTATTTTTTCACTTCCTGAAGTGTTTAAAATTCCCAAACAATTTTATATTTACTGCGCATGCTCACTCTGCCTTCTATCTGAAGAGTACCCACAAAGTAATGACGTTTTATACGGGGTTTCCACATGGAAAACAACGACATGTCAACAACAGTCAAAACTACTAGTGGACGGGTATCCCGAATGAAATGGGTAAATACGCACGCACGCGTATCCCGGATGAAATGGGTTAATAGTCTGTACTTTGATCTTGGAATGATACATGGACTGTTTAATGATCGCAAATGTTGTTTAATCGACTGCCACACTTCAACCTAAGGGAACGCACTGTAAGCTGTTAAAATGGTCCACATGGATGGTCGGACATCATTCCATGATTCCAATTTCATTAATTTATTTCGCATCTGTTTGTTAAGGTGTTACAGTGACATTGTCCAGTAAAATGTTATGTTAGATTCTGTAATCCAATCAGAATGCATGTTTTATCTGAACCTGGTTAAATTATTGACAGTATATACATCTTTATTGGTTGCAAATTTTAATAGCTCAGCTAGACCGAATGAGGCGCCATATTGCTTTTCAACACAATTCAGTGATATCACCTATTTGAATGGATATCACCTATTTGAATGGGTGATATCACTAATTCGAATAGGTGATATCACTGATTCAAAACGAAAGGGTGATATCACCTATTGAATGGGTGATATCACTCATTCGTTTTGAATACGTGATATCACCTATTCAGATAGGTGATATCACACATTCAGAATGAATCATTGATATCACCTATTTGAATGCGTGATATCACCTATTCGAATCAGTGATATCACCCATTCGAATAGGTGATATCATCAAATGGTATTAAAAAGTAATACAATGCAGGAAGCAACTAAAGTGCATTAGAATTGCTCTTATCCACACTTTGCAAGGCTATTCTAGTAGTTTTATAACTTACCTGATGGACACCAGTTTTTAGCTCTACTGATCAGAGATCAGCAGAGCGTATGCCTTGGTGCGGTGTCCATCGTCCGTCTGTCCGTCCGTAAACTTTTTGTGTAGCGACTACTCCTCTGAAACTACTGAATGAATTTTCATGAAACTTTACAGAAATGTTGCACATGAAGTCTAGTTGATCCTAGTAAAAATGCATGTTGATGTGAAATCCAAGATGGCTGCAAAATCTAAAAATAATGTTTAAAAACAAGTTTGTAGCGACTACTTTTTGAAAACTCTAAGTGATATTGATATGGGACTTTTTCTAAAATGATCAGCATGACATGACATGAAAATCGTTTTGATTCGACGTTAAACATGGCTGCCAGAGGCTATCTTTGTTTACATAGAGTTATTAAGTAAAAACTTGTAGTGACTACTCCTCTGAAACTACTTAACGGATTTTCATGAAACTTCATAGGAATGTTGCTCTTGATGTCTAATTGATCCTAGCAAAATTTTAGGTCGGCCGGAAATTCAAGATAGCCGCCACGGCTTAAAAAATAAATTTTCAAAAAACAAGTTTGTAGCGACTACTTCTTGAAAACTATAAGTGATACTGATATGCGTCTTTTCCTAAAATGATCAGTATGACATGATGTTGATCCTTGTCGAAAATTATTTTGATTTGACGTTAAACATGGCTGCCAGCGGCTATCTTTGTTTACATAAGAGTTATATAATGAAAACTTGAAGAGACTACTCCTCTGAAACTGCTTGACAGATTTTCCTGAAAATTCACAAAGAATGTTGGCCTTGATTTCTAATTGATCCTAGCAAAACTTCAGGTCGACAGGAAAATCAAGATGGCCACCACGACTAAAAATAGATTTTCAAAAAACAAGTTTGTAGCGACTACTTCTTGAAAACTATAAGTGATATTGATCTGGGACTTTTTTCTAAAATGATCAGCATGACATGATGTTGGTCCTTGTCGAAAATCGTTTTGATTCAATGTTAAACGTGGCTGTCAGCGGCCATCTTTGTTTACTAGTAAAAACTTGTAGCGACTACTCCTCTGTAACTACTTGACGGATTTTCATTAAACTTCACATGAATGTTGCTCTTGATGTCTTATTGATCCTGGCAAAATTTCAGGTCCGCCGGAAATTCAAGATGCCCGCCATGGCTAAAAATAGATTTTCAAAATATAAGTTTGTAGCGACTACTTCTTGAAAACTATGTAATATTGATATGGGACTTTTTCTAAAATGATCAGTATGACATGATGTTGATCCTAGTCAACAATTATTTTGATTTGACGTTAAACATGGCCGCCAGTGGCCATCTTTATTTACATAGAGTTATATAATGAAAACTTTTAGCGACTATTTCTGAAACTACTTGACGGATTTTCATGAAACTTCACAGGAATGCTGTTCTAGCTATCAAAAGCCTATCAGTAAAGCTTCAAGGTCATTGACCTGTTGTTGTCTTTTTAGTTAAAAAATGTACCCTTGTTGCTATTACAGAAAGACCACCCAACACAATATTCTCAGTTAATTTATGACATAAGAGGAATGGAAAAGTAGTAAATCTAAATCTAACATTAGCTATCTCCAATATTTCTTCTGGTTTCATATGACATATTACACTTTTTATTGGCAACAAGCAGTTTTCATGTCATCTGTTTTCTCAGAAAGTTTATCTAGCGTTGATCTGAAGGCATTTAGAATATGATAAATTATTACTGCTGCTGACAGAGAGGATCTTAGTTTTTCAGAAACCCATTTATCACTATTAAAGGGACACACGGTAATCTTGAAGTATTTGAAATGGGTGTCTTGACTTATATATCCAGGATCATGCTTACTTTTAACCTGGTTACATTTAAATAAATAAAAATTTAAGTATTCACTTTTTCGTCATATATTACTTTAAGTTTTAATATATTATTGGTGCAATAATATCAAAATTGAAGAAAATGCACATACAATTTGCGTATTACTATTCTTATAATTAATATTAATGATTGAACAAATGTAAGTTATACAGAAAAACAAGCGGGACGCCGTGAGTTTTAAAAAAATCAAGATTGCCGTGTGTCCCTTTAACTTACACTTTTAAGCACATCATGCAATAGCTCTGTGGTCAGTGTATTGTATGTGTGTGTGTATTCCTCACAATCCCTTGATCACTAAGGCATCACACGAGGAAGCCACCTGTCACGATCCTTGGATCACTAAGGAATCACACGAGGATGCCACCTGTCACGATCCCTGGATCACTAAGGATCACACAAGGACGCCACCTGTCACGATCCCTGGATCACTAAGGCATCACACAAGGACGCCACCTGTCACGATCCATGGATCACTACGGCATCACACAATTGAGGACGCCACCTGTCCCGATCCCTGGATCACTAAGGCATCACACAAGGACGCCACCTGTCACGATCCATGGATCACTACGGCATCACACGATTGAGGACGCCACCTGTCCCGATCCCTGGATCACTAAGGCATCACACGGGGGCGCCACCTGGTCTGATCCGTAAATCACTAAGAAGTCACATGAGGGTGCCACCTGTCTTGATCCCTGGATCACTAAGGCATCACACGGGGGCACCACCTGGTCTGATCCGTAAATCACTAAGAAGTCACATGAGGGTGCCACCTGTCTTGATCCCGGCATCACTAAGGCATCACACGAAGGGGGGGGGGGGGGGGGGGGCTGGTCCGATCCGTAGAACACTAAGCAGTCACATGAGGGTGCCACCTGTTGCCATCCTTGGATCACTAAGCCATCACAACAGGAGGAAACAATGTTTTACAATGTCGGCTGTTGATCTGTCATTTTCCCCAAAATACCCCTTTGTCACATGAATGGAATGGTCTTAATTCAAAGAAAGAACAGTCCATTATATAACAGAGAGAGCAGACACTTTTAAAGTCTTGAATGATAGAAGATTTTTAATTACCTACATGTATAATACAGAAAGTATAGGTAGTACAGAGGGGATGTTAAAGCCCAACATTATACATGAAATCCGGAGGACCCTAAGGTCCATGCCTCGCCAGGGCCACTGAGTTTTGTTTGTGTGGTCTTGGGCAAAACACTTAAATTTCCCTTTGCCTCGTCCATCCGATCGGGACATGAACTGGGCCGTCCCATGTACGTATCCAAGCCTATTCTTCAAGCAACTGGGTCGGCTTGAAAAAAACAACTAAACAGTATGTTGCATGATTCCTTATCTTGACCTTTTCCCCTCATTGGTTGCATTTCCTATAATATCCAAATTTTGTTGATGAAAACAGGATGTAATTTTTTTTTTAAATTATGATTTATGTGATATTAAAAAGAAAAGTCTGTATTGTCTATCAGAAAATATATTTTGAAGGAGATAAATATCAGAATGTGCCAAATGCGAGGTATCAACTGTTATGTGTTTGTGTGTAAGCGAAGATGCAACTGACGATAGTGGGAAGATGAACTGGCTTGATTAGCAATTAAACTTCTGTGTTATCTGGCCCATCTTTGTGAATGGACGCTCAGTGGAAGTTTCAAACAAACTGCTGCTGAGCTGTGTTGTGTAATCAAGATTCACGTGCTACTTGGGGTGTTTGATCTCTTTCTGCACGTGCCTTCCTGCAGAGAGATGTGCATTGTGCCGTGAAGTGTAAAAGCATAAAGTTTGTGAGCAAACTGTACTCAACAAAAAAAGAAAGTTCCGCAACTTACCCATACATGTAGAAACAATGAAAATATTTTTGTTTCGTCTTATATGTTAATACCTTTGTTAAAAGGCCAGCACTGTCATGAAAACAATTTTCCTTGAATCAGACTTGTACGCAAAGTTATTCCCCTTTGTTTTGGTGTAAACAGCATTTCCGGGTATTGAGGTTTAAACTTTGATTTAACACAATTTTGATCTATTGAAATAAACAGAAAATAACCCCAGCACAAAAAAGACGGACAAAGTAAGCTGACCTGTTCACTCACTTTTGCGCCATACAGCTTTCAAGAATGAATATATTTTCAGATTACCTCCCTTTATAATACAAATATAGTGATTTTGCAATTTGAATAAAACATGTTTTAGCAGCAACACACTAACTCTGGTTTCTGATGACTATCACTATTGATCAGAATGATTGAGTGATAAGTATATAATGATGAAATTTTATCTAGATTGGTGTACAAAGTGTAACAAAGTCAACCCTGCAAATCACAGCTTAAAATGCGGAAGTTTCTTTTTTTGTTCAGTATATTATTTTTGAGCTAACACTGGTAACTTGAGAGAAAATGTTAAAAGATATATCTGCAAGAAGATAAATCTACTGATGTCGAACATTTTTTAAAAAACTATTAGTGTTGCAGAACATTTAGTGAGTCAATATTGACAATGGCACTGCAGTATTTGACATTTCAAGCAAACATATTTAGAGCAAAACAAAGAATACATTTTTAAAATGTCCAAGTTATCAATTTAAGTTAAAAGCCTCTTGGTTAAAAAATAGATTTAAATGCAGCAAGCAGTGTTGTTATTGTTGAATCTTGATTGGCATCTAAACAATAAATGAAAGGATTGGATTTTAGTGGCAGTTGCTATTTCCTCCCATATCAAGAACATGTAATTGTTGCCATCCGTGTCATTGAGAGTGATTTGTATAGACTCTTAGAAATGTTTCATTAATGATGTAAATCTTTAAAAACAAGAACACCCCGGACACCTTTTTCTGCTACTCCACTGTCATTCCTCTGCACTGTTGCCCTGCACTAACAGGTGAATTAACTCTTAAACATCATGATGAACATTTCTTGATAGTCCTGGAGAGAAATATATATCTAAAAACGCTACTAAGTTGTATGTAAAAATAAGTATTATTTGCACGACGTAGGTACTACTTTTACCACTGCACGAGGAAATGAGGTAAATCTGAATTGTATAGGTGCACAACTATTGCCAGATAATTGATAAATACATTTACCTGTGGATTAATATACCTGTTCAAAGTTTTCGATGACATCAAATAAAATCTTATTCTGTCTTTTCACAGATGTTGAATTGTGTGAATTGTAATTATTTATTGTTGTGTATTGATTTCGATTTAAATAAACATGTTAATGAAACAAAACCTAGCTGGAGAACTATAAGCCTGGCGAGTGGGTGTTGCACTGTTCACAGCTAGATAGATAGATAGATACTTGTTATGAAATACAAACTCATTTATTGAGATAGCAGAATAGTAGTCCTCCGGGTACCGGTATCAGCCATATTGAACCAAAAACACACTTCCATAAATATTTCATGCTTGCCATGTCTGCCTGGTGGTTACATCACCCTCAGTGTTTCTTTTATTATGGCACCAGATGTATTCTCAGTTTCATTGTATTCTACAATGATGTAAACATATGAAACCTAGCTATAATCCACTTTGTTTATCAGGAAAAACAAATAACTTGATTGTTTTGTTGCTACCTGAGATTGTGGTGTCATGTGCACTTAATTGTTGGGTTGGAGCATCTGGTGACCGAGTGCTGCCTTGTTACCTGTGCACTTAATTGTTGGGTTGGAGCATCTTGTGACCGAGTGCTGCCTTGTTACTTTCGGCATTTTTTTTGCAGATTGTATAGCATCAAATTTTTTCACATTTTTGGGAATGGTACCGGTACCCATTCATTTGGGAAAATTTGCGTCATTTTGCCTTAAATATTGGAAACTTTTCACCATCAAACCAAAGTAATATTGTTTGTTTAAATACTCATACTTTGCAAACACAGTCATTACCATTTATACATTCTCTTATAGTATTTCATTACCCCACCCCCTTAAAAGTATATTTCCCCACTTAGTGTTTAAAGTTCCCCTGTAAAATATGTAGATTTTTATGCCTCCGAAGGGCGGCATATAGTAGTTGCACAGTCCGTTCCATTCGTGTCCGGTCAATAACTCTGACATTCCTGGACGGATTTTCAAATAACTTGGCACAAGTGCTCACCACAACAAGACGACGTGTCGTGCGCAAAATTCAGGTTCGTTGCACCAAGGTCAAGGTCACTCTTAGAGGTCAAAGGTAAAAAAGAAGCGTCTGTCGCAATCGTGTCTGGTCAAAATCCAGGTTCGTGGCTCCAAGGTCAAGGTCACACTTAGAGTTAAAAAGAAGTGCTTTCATGTCTGGTTAATAACTCTGACATTCGTGGACGGATTTTCAAATAACTTGGTACAAGTGCTCACCACAACAAGAAGACTTGCCGCGCACAAAATCAAGATCCTTGGTGTCAAGGTCACACTTTAAGGTCAAAGGTAGAAACCACTTCGGGGCATTTGTCACTTACACATTTGTTGTTGTTGTTTTTTTAATTGGGAATTTTTTCACTCCCACTGGGGGAAAAACATACTTTTTGCCATTGGAAATGGTACCGTTTTTCGGTTCCACTTGTACAATTTTTGGTTCCACTTGTACCATTTTTGGTTCCACTTGTACCATTTTTTTTGTACCATTCTTGGTTCCACTTGTACCATTTTTGGTTCCACTTGTACCATTTTCGGTACCATTTGTATCAGGAGAAAAGCACTGTATAGTGAGTGAGCTTGAGGATGACACCAGATGCATCTCTTACTAGCTACCCTTCCCTTTCTCTGGCTGGCTACACCAAAAAACATGAAAAAAACACAAAAAGCAGTCAATTCAGTTTAATTCTAAAGAAAACATATCAAAACTTTTTCAATCTATAAACCAACAAAATAAGGTCATGGCCGTAATCTCCATGAACTGATTGGTTTGTGTAAAATGAACATAACCCTGTTATTCATTATTGATCTGGAAGCAAATTCTCTTCAAGTAGGAGAGATTGGGGTACTGAAATGATCATGCATGTCGGTAATTAAAATGGGACCATCGGGGCGGCCCATCTATCATGGCTCTCATAATGGAAAAATGACAATTTATGGCAACCTTTAACCTCAATTGTGGAACAGTTTCAGGGTAAAGCCAGGCAGGAATTGCATCTAGACCTTAAATAATTGCATGTCAGTCGATGATTAGAACTAGAACATTTTGATAATAATTTCATGTTTCTTGATTATTACAATGTTCTGTAACTGAAATAGTACACAGAAAGATAGAAGCATTCTGTATGTGTAACACTACAGCCCAGTTTGCAGTTGTGTGGGTATCTGACAGTAAAATCCATATAAGAATGTTTTTATGCATATTATCAGTTATGTTAATTTCAGTTATGAGTTACCTTTTCCTTTCCACTCTTTAGTGTCCATAAGCATCTGAAGATTTGATGGTATGACAAGTCTGTGTGCATCAGTTAATATTCGCCTTTCTCATAGCGCCCTGCATGGCTATTAATTTTGCTGATATAGATAGTGAAGTCTCTCTCCTGACCCTGAAAATGAAATAAACATAAATGAAAAAAAAAAAAAGGAAAAATCATTAAAATTTAGACTTTTTGTATATCCGCGCTTTCACAAAGTGAAGTGCGGTCTCTATAGGAATCATGCTGTCCATAACGTTGCATTGTGTCTCGCCCCGTAACACATTTTTGTCCCATCCTGTCGCGTTTCTCCCATCGTTAATACTAGCATTTCTCAAACAGTTTTGAATGGGTTGTACCCAAACTTCATATGCTCAATACAACTGAATAAATTAAATTAGATGATCTTATGTCCCTTTACATCAGCCATGGTTGATTGCCTAATTTATTACAGAATTATGGCCCTTTGTTGACTTAGAATATTAAAAAATGGAGGTGGGTGGGTGGTCTTCATCACCTTCAGTGATAGTTCTAGATTATTATTCAAAATCGGAGGGATTGCGTGGCGCAGTGGGTAGCTTGGCACTCCTCTGTGGTGCCACTGAGTTTCGTCGGTGTGTTCTTGGGCAAGACACTTTCTCTTAGCATCGTCCGTCGGATGGGGACTTAAACCGGGTGGTCCCATGTATCAGTCTATCCTCCGAACACGTTTAAGAACCATAGGAATCTATATATCCTTCCCCTCTCTCTGGGCCGGCTCTAAATAACCATAGGAATCTATATATCCTTCCCCTCTCTCTGGGCCGGCTCTAAATAACCATAGGAATCTATACATCCTTCCCCTCTCTCCGGGCCGGCTCTAAATAACCATAGGAATCTATATATCATTCCCCTCTCTCTGGGCTGCTCTAAATAACCATAGGAATCTATATATCCTTCCCCTCTCTCTGGGCCGGCTCTAAATAACCTATACTGTGTTGATGAGCCGTTAAACAACATTCAATTCAATTCGGTGTCAAAAACTAATAATTCAAGATATTGGGCAAACAGTTTTCTTTGATATAACTGGGTCTGTGTAAAATTTCATAACATTATCTAGGTTTCCTGCTAGCGTTACAGGATATATGCATATCTGCCAAATGTAAAACACACTTTCTTTGCACTGTAAATTCCAGAATCAACCACTTGAAGATGTAGATTGTATGTAAGTCAGTGACCCTTTATCAAGAATTGTTAACCATGCTTGACATCATCTGATGCTGAATTATGTAATGAGAAACCAGCTTTTGCAAAAAGAGGAGACAAGGTAGCTGACAGTGGTGTAGCCGCCTCTAGGCATTTTGTTTTTGTAAAAATTCTACAGGGGAGCAAGCCCTCTGAGCCCGCCAGGCACTGAATAATTCCAGTGTGCCTACACATCATTTCAGGCACAGCTGCACCCCTGATCTGTGGGTTCTAAGTTGGTGCTATCAGTCTTTCGAAAGTTTTTGCAACAGATTCTAGTTCTGTGGCATCTAATTAGAACTTCATAACTGGCGTCCACACTACTTAAGATATATATCTGATTTGGAAGTCGTAGACTTTCTGCATTTTTCATTATCTATAATCAACGAGACCAGTCATCTATCTATTCCACGCATTTTCTGCCAATGTCCGAGATGTTGAGATATTCGGTAGGTGAATACGAAGTGGGGTTACTCAGACTTGATCCACTGTCTCTGTATGCAAAATCAAAATGTTTCACAATAGTATAAATTAAACATATCCAAATTGATGTTCTGAAATCAGACAAGACCAATAGAACTGTAAATAAAGCTTTTAATAGTTATTACTACAAATGCTTTTGATACAGAACTAAACTTAGTTGAGCATCAGTGTTAAACGTCAAGTCTATCTATCCAAATGTGGAGGTGTGTCCTTTACTTATCACTGATTGGTCTAATTCCTGTTATGATGTCATGCTAAAATAATGAATATTACGACTTGTATATTTTCAGAATGCGAATGGCAAGTTGATAGTGAACCACATCGGGGAGCACTGCTATGTGGACAACATTGAGCCCTCGTACCAGAACTCCTGGGACATGAGATCATCTAGTCCCGCAGGGAGTAACCGCAACAGTGCCGCCAGCAGTGACAGCGGCAGGGGACTCTCAACAAACTACCTCGACCCCAAGGTAAGCACCTTTGTTTGTCTTGTGTCGGTGGATATTATAAGAATCTTTCATGGGTATCTGGTGAAAATAGGGAATACCAGCTCGAGGTATAAGTGTTTTTATCGGAACCGAGGCTCTGCCGAGGTTCCGATTAAAACGCTTATATCGAGGGTTGGAATTCCATGTCTGAACCGAATATCCATGATAGATTCTTTTTCTTGCATATCAGAGACCTGGTGTATGTTGACGCCACCAGCTACTGATGTTTTGCATGTTTTCCTGCATACCGGATGTTGGCACGCGTGAATTTTATCTCGACCCTAGGGTGAGATGGAAATATCTAGCCTCGGTAAAATGACGGAGATCATTGTCCGGTAAGCAAAAAATAGCACTCTGGACTTGTAAGTTGGAGATGACGGGTTCAAGCTTAACAACCTTACGGTGTGTCTGTGGAAAAGACACTTCCTTCTTCCTCGTCTGTTTATGGTGATGTAAACAGAGCGGTTTTATTTATCTCAATCTATACAAGCATGTTAAAAAGGCATTGGACGAGAGAAGGGCAGGTTCCCGGATTCCTATGTATCCTTTCCCTCTGTCTAGGGCGATTCAAAATAACCTATACTGTGCTGATGAACCATTAAACAGTTAAATTAAATTAAAAATTCAATTGTCTTGTGTCATAACACTTGAATAATGGCTTGGAAAAAAAATACCAAGGAATAACGCGATAGTGTCATTGACAGGGGACACAACAAACTACCTAGACAAAAAAGTACAAGAATTCCACTCAAATGAAGCCATTATATTGAGTGAAATATAATTCTGTAATATTATCCCTGAAATAGAGTTCCCTTTATATTGTCTCTGAAACAAGAGTTTCCTTTATAATATTATTGTCGTGGAAACCGAATTCCCTTTAAATTGTTAATAAAAAATACTTCCCTTTATATTGTCACTGAAACAGAATTTTCATAACACAAGTACAGTACTTAGCTATCTCTGCCATTTAGTTGATGTCAAAGTATATTGACAATAGGTTTTTGCTATGATACAGATGCACATGCTATTGTTTGTCGGAGGTATCGTCTTGGTTTGATTGGTTGAAATGGGTAAATGATTGATATAGCTGGTGTCAGCTTAATTCCCTCTACACTAAAACAGCCCTTTATATTGTCTCTGAAACAGAATTCCCTTTATATTGTAACTGGAACAGTTTCCTTTAGATTGTCTCTGAAACAGAGTTTCCTTTAGATTGTCTCCGAAACAGAGTTTCCTTTAGATTGTCTCTGAAACAGAGTTTCCTTTATATTGTAACTGGAACAGTTTCCTTTAGATTGTCTCTGAAACAGAGTTTCCTTTAGATTGTCTCTGAAACAGAGTTTCCTTTATATTGTAACTGGAACAGTTTCCTTTAGATTGTCTCTGAAACAGAATTCCCTTTAGATTGTCTCTGAAACAGAATTCCCTTTATATTGTAACTGGAACAGTTTCCTTTAGATTGTCTCTGAAACAGAGTTTCCTTTATATTGTAACTGGAACAGTTTCCTTTAGATTGTCTCTGAAACAGAGTTTCCTTTATATTGTAACTGGAACAGTTTCCTTTAGATTGTCTCTGAAACAGAGTTTCCTTTATATTGTAACTGGAACAGTTTCCTTTAGATTGTCTCTGAAACAGAGTTTCCTTTATATTGTAACTGGAACAGTTTCCTTTAGATTGTCTCTGAAACAGAGTTTCCTTTATATTGTAACTGGAACAGTTTCCTTTAGATTGTCTCTGAAACAGAGTTTCCTTTATATTGTAACTGGAACAGTTTCCTTTAGATTGTCTCTGAAACAGAGTTTCCTTTAGATTGTAACTGGAACAGTTTCCTTTAGATTGTCTCTGAAACAGAGTTTCCTTTAGATTGTCTCTGAAACAGAGTTTCCTTTATATTGTAACTGGAACAGTTTCCTTTAGATTGTCTCTGAAACAGAGTTTCCTTTATATTGTAACTGGAACAGTTTCCTTTAGATTGTCTCTGAAACAGAGTTTCCTTTATATTGTAACTGGAACAGTTTCCTTTAGATTGTCTCTGAAACAGAGTTTCCTTTAGATTGTAACTGGAACAGTTTCCTTTAGATTGTCTCTGAAACAGAGTTTCCTTTAGATTGTCTCTGAAACAGAGTTTCCTTTATATTGTAACTGGAACAGTTTCCTTTAGATTGTCTCTGAAACAGAGTTTCCTTTAGATTGTCTCTGAAACAGAGTTTCCTTTATATTGTCACTGAAAATAATTCCCTTTATATTTTCTCCGAAACAGAGTTTCCTTTATATTAATTGTCACTGAAACAAAATTTCCTTTATATTGTCACTGAAACAGAATTTCCTTTTCCTTTATATTGTCACTGAAATAGAGTTCCCTTTGTATTGTCACTGAAACAAAATTCTCTTTACATTGGCACTGAAACAGAATTTCCTTTATATTGTCAATGAAAAAGAATTCAGTGATAATGTCTCTGAAAAAGAATGTGTAATATTGCCTACTTAATATTGAAATGAGATTTCATAAATATTGTCACTGAAATAGGATCCCCATAATTTTCTTCCAGACAAGGCAGTTTTCGTTATGAGTATTATTAAACATACCTATTTAATAAGATTTGCATGTAAAAACATTAATAAAGCCTCATAAGCTTATATTGTGTAGATGCAATCTTCAGAAGAAACAGTTCCAAGAAACATCAAAGTGGACATCGTCTCATATAATTAATGGCGGAGACTGATCAGTTATATAGATTTCTCTTGGTTTCAATCCCATGGTAGTCTTTGATTAAGCTGTCTTTGAATAAATGAATAGTTATTATAACCCGTCCATATTTCATTGAAGGGTATAAGCCATAAGGCTTGATGTATGTGAAATAGAATATTGCTTAAAGATCTCTTTTAAATTTGTCCTTTACTAATATTCTGTTGTAAAGTTTGAGTAGTTTTATGGAGAAATGTAAAACTTGACACTGCAGAATATATACACATTAAACTTCTGAATATTTATAAAATGAGAAAAAAGTAAATAAAAGCAACTCCTTGTTTGTGAGGACTACGACATGGACTAAGTCATACATAAGTCAACTAAGTTAATTACTAGGGATATTTGTTTGATGTTTAAATTAATTTTTAGCATGTTCGGCTAAGTATGACCGTCGATTTTTTAAGGAAATATATTTGTTGGAAGCAGACCACCCACTTATTCCTGAGTAGCACCAGTACTGTACACCTCCTGCCATCCATAAGAATCAACACTTTGTCACAAGTGGAGCTCCCAGTGGCATTCAAACCCACCAGGCATTTATAGGTGTCCCACGGAGCTGAAAAACGGACCCGTTCCCAATGCAAAATAGTGTACTTTTTCCCCAATTATTGAAAATACATACAGTTTAAATAATGTATGTTGTACTGATACATCCCTTATGTTACATACTAATCAATATAAGGAGTATGTTAGTGATGTAATAGTATTTCTAATATACCTTTTAGGATTTTACCTCGCCCTAACTTACAAGTGTTGACTTAAACAATCCTTGTGCGTGGTCCAGTGGTAGAGCGCCGAACTCCTGATCGAGAGGTCGTGGGTTCGATCATCCGTCGCGGCGACGTCATTTATCCTTGAGCAAGATAATTAATCCACATTGCTTAGTACTGGTTCTACCCAGGAAGCCATCGAGAGTGATTAATCTAAGTTGTAAGAACTTGTTTCGCAATCGATGTAAAATAAATATGTTTAAAACAAACAATCCTTAATTAGCCATTTCATCAATGAATTTTTTTTTTAAAAATTATCAATTTGGTCGTTTTTACGATAGAAATTTCCGAAATTAACAAGGTTTCTTTTTCCCAGAATACCCGGAAAAAGCCCTGCCCACAGCGGTGAGAGCCCTGCCCACAGCGGTGAGAGGCCTACCCACAGCGGTAAGAGGCCTGCCCACAGCGGTGAGAGGCCTGCCCACTTTGGTGAGAGGCCTGCCCACATCGATGAGAGCCCTGCCCACAGCAGTGAGAGCCCTGCCCACAGCGGTGAGAGGCCTGCCCACAGCGGTGAGAGCCCTGCCCGCAGCGGTGAGAGGCCTGCCCGCAGCGGTGAGAGGCCTGCCCGCAGCGGTGAGAGGCCTGCCCGCAGCGGTGAGAGGCCTGCCCTGCCCACAGCAGTTAGAGGCCTGCCCACAGCGGTGAGAGGCCTGCCCACAGCGGTGAGAGCCCTGCACACAATGGTGAGAGGCCTGCCCACAGCGGCGAGAGCCCTGCCCACAGCGGTGAGAGGCCTGCCCACAGCGGTGAGAGCCCTGCCCACAGCGTTGAGAGCCCTGCCCACAGCGGTGAGAGGCCTGCCCATAACGGTGAGAGGCCTGCCCACAGTGGTGAGAGGCCTGCCTACAGCGGTGAGAGCCCTGCCCACTGTGGTGAGAGGCCTGCCCACAGCGGTGAGCCCTGCCCACAGCGGTGAGAGGCGGGAATGTTAACCCCTCAATCACAGAGGCGCTATTCTAGGGATATTAAACATAATTTTACAGTGGAAAAAATATTAAACGAATACGTCATCATTTTTATCAGAGTTGTCTTGTCAGAAGGAACAGATCTAATACATCTGTGTATTAAATGTCAGGCAAACCCACGCATAGCTTGCCTGAAAATTCACAGCTTCATTTACTTTTGGAACACCCCTCGTTTCTTATGTCACGTAATTATGTTCCCGATTATATTGCCTTATAGGATCTTGTAAAAAGTCTTTTCACATCAGTTGACCAATATTCTCAAGGACCAGTCAATAGCCTTATGTGCCTAAATGTTCCCCACATCAATCACGGCATGTCCCCTAGTTACTGGGGAAAAATATTCAACATAGTATATGACGTAGTATATGGCGTGTTTCAGATTAATTTTATCTCTAATTCATTTTAAACAGATCTGTATTGGGAAAGAATAGATCTTATTCATCTGTATGTAAAATTTCAGGCAAAACCCACGCATAGTTTTCCTGAAACTTTACCGCCAACATTACTTTTGGAACACCCCTCGTTTCTTAAGACTGTTAATTATGCTCCTGATTATATTGCCTTATAGGATCTTGTAAAAAGCCTTAATAGGATATTACCAAACATTATACACATTATACACCCTATCTCACCAATATTCTCAGTGACCAGTCAATAGCCTTATCTGCCTAAATGTTCCCTGCATCGATCAATCGCAGTATCAGCTATATCATTAACTACCTACTACATAGACATGTCCCCTAGTTAACAAGGGTATTAGAGATGTAACATTACTGCCGACAAATATTCAGCATAGTATATGATGTGTTTCATAATAATTTTATGTGTGATTCTTAGCTTGCCTGAAAATTACTCTTTGAATGCCCCTCGTTAATTATGCTCCAGATTATATTGCCTTATAGGATCTTGTAAAAAGTCTTAATAGGATATTATCAAACATTACTATCTCAGAAATTCACCAATATTCTCAAGGACCGGTCAATAGCTTTATCTGCCTAAATGTTCCCCACATCAATCAGGGTATCAGCTATATCATTACCCAGTGTAAACACTCTGTAATGAGAACCTGGTTCAGAGTTGTTTGGCCTGCAAATATGAGGAAAATATGACGGTTATTGTTATTATTATTCAAAAAGTGATTTCCGATTGGAAACCTTTCTTATAGAGAATCATCCATTCTAAAATCCTCGGATAGATTTACCAGATCAATATGCATGCAGTTTGTTTCTCAGTCTCAGCTGATGTCTTGGTATTCAGTCTGTTTATTTTCTGCTGACAAACACTATTCTGTGTGAGACTGCAGCCTGAGCTATTGATAACAAATGGAAATTTAATGTTTCGATTGTTGAGAAATTAGTTATACAGTTGGATATATCACAAAGGAAGTAAGGACACATATAAATGTTGAGGGGTATTACACAACTTGTTATAAATTAGACATTTTGAGGGTGTCAGTGAAGGAACTTTTTAGTTTGGATATCATTATTGAAGTGAAGAAAGCTAGATAACTAAACAACGTTCTAGATACTACTGCAGATTCTGATAAATTCCTGCTACTTCAAGGATTTGGCACGTGAGTTGTTGTTTTTAATAACTGACACAGTAGATTTTGAAAATTTTAGATTTCTTTTAGATAAAAACAAGTTGTTGTGTGTCTAGTAAGTGTGTTGATAAATGAGGCAAAGTTTTTACAAGATAACATTTAAAAAAACAGGAAATAGGAATTGTTGATTAGAATTTTAGACAATGCTGGGATGATGATGAGAATGTGGATGATGAAGATGATGCTGCTGCTTGATTAATACAATCTGAAATATTTGTTTCCTTTACTTTTCGTAACCATGATCTGATAAGGTAGAACAGAAGAGGATGCATCTTTAATTCCGCCCACTGGACAATGGCTAAACACTTCCTCTAACCACTTCTGCCCTATTTTTAATTCCGCCCACTGGACAATGGCTAAACACTTCCTCTAACCACTTCTGCCTTAACTTTTGAACCAGGACACGTCCATGTATGACCACCGTGCATGCGTGTACAAGCCCTCACTTATATATATACATCTTGACAGTTTGGACTCCAATTGTTTAGCGACCATTAGTGGAATATACCAATAATTAATTTGATCACAATGCTTTTAAATACTGTTCTGTTAAGAATGTAAGTATGTAATGTTATAATCAAATTTAATAAAAAAAAAAGAAGATTAAAGTGATTTATTTTGGTCAAAGTTACGACAGTAAAACAGGAAATGATACGAATGGTTGTAGATATGCCATGGCTCTATCACAGCACTCACCTAGTACTAAGCAGTTTCTTTAATGTATTTTATGTGTAAAAGAGTATCTATGTACATGTATGTTTGCTCATAGTTATTTTCAAACTGTGTTTTGTTTTTAAATATTAACATGTTCTGGTATTAGGCTGTGTTTTTTGTGAAATTCATTTTAATTTACCAATACAAAAATACTATTTTTTTATATATATAGAATATGCAGGTAAAAAAGAGACAGAACTGGGCTGATTTATAAAATTAGTGTGATGGCCTATCCAACAAACAAGGCTAAGGAAAGTATGTCTTGCCTAAAGACACACCTAGGAAACCCTCTAATGCTATAAACAATACATTTGGTTAATTATCATAAAAAGATAAATCTTCTGCTTTTAACTTGCTGGAATTTTTGTTGTTTTAAAAAAAATAACTGAACGTTCTCCAGACTTGTTTGTTGTTGTTTATTATACCGGTATGTACTCCTTTCGTATACGATGTAGTTTTGATAAAGAATCGATAAGCAATTTGCGAGTGAATGAGGTTAATTGAATAAAACTGTCCTTTGCAAGTCAGTGCTAAGGTTTTGTTCTTTGATTGATTGTAATCAGTTGTAGTATTGATGCAGTTAGGATTCGATTGGTATAAAACAGAATGGATACAACCACAGCAACAACAACATGTGCTTGGTTACAGTTAACAGTATGGCAACAACATGAGTATAAATTCGAAAAAATGCATGTGATATGAGTAATGTAGCGACACAGCCAAACCATCTTTATTATTGAGAGTTCTGAAAAACTTAAATAAGGGTGAAAGAATTATCCAAATCGGATGATAAACAACGCTCTCGGGCCTCATATGGCTATCTCGGGCCAATATCACAAAGAGGCACACCTACCCCAGTTAATAACCTCTAAATATTCCACATAATATGGTAATTTGGAAATAGGACGTCATAGTTCTCAAAATGACGGCTCCCATATCAGTTTTAGAACAACTTCCAACATGTCATATCCTTTTTGTTAACCATCCGATTTTGATAATTATTTCACATTTTTCCAAGTTTTTCAAAACTTTCAATAATGATATTGATTGGCTGTGTCGCTACATTCCCTTTAACGGCTCATCATCACAAAGAGAAGAATACATCAGAATCCGGGACCCAGCCCTTCTCTAACCAATATATTCATATGGTTCTTAACATGCTCTGATACACCGGACTATCTGTATTACGTCCTCATCCGACGAACAAGGCTAAGGAAAAGTGTCCTGAGCAAAAACACACCAGCGAAACCCAGTGGCACTGGTGAGGCTTGAACACGGGTTCTCCAGTTTTAATTTCACCGAGTAAAAAGAGATGGCGGTGAATAAATGTCAAACAGAGGGGTGGTGTGGCCCGAGGTACTGGAAAGGGGCCATTTCTAGATAACACTAGTAATGTTTATAATAATAATACAAGGAAAGGCAGTGTTGAATCAGATTTTGTTGAGGTAAATATGTAAAATATCATGTCTGACAGATAGCAGATTTTTTAATCTAGGTTTGTTCTCAATTAAAAGTGGGGAATGTTTATTTGGATGCAGTCTGTTTTTAAGTTTCTTGATCCAATTCCAGAAATTGATGTAGAATTGATGTTCGACATTTACATTGAATGTTTCTGTATTCGCTTAGTCTGTAGTTAGCAGATTCTGATTGAATATGCAGCTGGTGTTTATGTGCGGATTAAAAAAGTCAAGAATTTAGTGAGTATGATATGATGTGCACCAGTGATGTGGCTGGTGAAAAATAGAAACAGTTTAAAGAGTGAATTTTATGCAAATTTTATGTTTTGACAGCAAAGCTTTTTATTTTATTACATTTCTGTAGGTTAAATATCGGGTTTTCTCAGTGACAGATAATTCATAATCACCGAAATAATAACTAATTCCGAACACAAAAATAACTGTGACATCGTTTCATGACTTCCATAAAGTGTTGCTGACGTCAAAGACGTTTAAAGCAAAGCTAAATTTGTGGTTAAAATTGTACACAGACTGATTTAAAATGTAATACCGGTAAACAGATTATTTAACTGATGGGTTTGATTATATGGAAATCTTTCACTCGATGGTAGGCAATGTTGTTTTTTTCAGTCACTGGCATCAGCATTTATTTCTAGGTAATGTTAGTGGATATATTATATTATCATCAGATGTTTTAAGGAAACGCGATCATAGTGCGTATAATCATATTGATACAAACTCTTGAAACGGATCTTTATTTACATATTAAAAAAAGCGTTCATGATCGTGAATATGTTGAATTGATTAGCGCAGTGTTTTCAACGGAGACAGAATATGGATGAGCGTTATTAAATATTGGTTTAGTTGGAATATCAGAATTCAATTATGAATTTGCTCATGTTGCTGTTCTGCAATCTGTTGCAGAATTTCTGGATTTAATTAACACTGGTTGTGGATTATTTATTACTGGTGATATGCCCCTATTTTATAGAGGAGTTTATATTATGCCTTCTGTGTTTACTTTATGATGTTGGAAGTGCGTGAGATGACTTCTACTGAATAATTTTGGATCTGTGAGTTTTTGTTCTACTCTAGAGACCATTTTGTTTGTGATATATGCCTGACAGGTCTTCATTATTACACCTTAGTGTGTTATAGCATCAAGAAGGTTCATGGAAATTAATATTTAAAGAAACTAACGTGCCAAATAACGGCAAAATTACACTACAAAACCGTTTATCAAAACTTCATCCAGGTATTTAGGTCCTATACTAATGTATATGTGCCGATTAAAAGTATATGTTTATTCATTGGTTCTTAAAATACCCGTGATTGAATATGCATAAAACGAATTTTCAGTTGGTAACTCAATTCGACACTCCAGCTTTCGGGTTTGGCCCGGCTGCAGGTTAAAGCCGTTTATATTGTGTCTTTAGAGTTTGGATTCTCAAAATGCGCAAGTTATATATATATATACCTTGTTGTCAGTAGGTTTAGAAACGGTGTAGCGGGATAGGTACTGTAAGTTTTATTTGAATTTTTTCTGCTGTAAATTATATTGTGAAAGTGGTATATAATAGTCACATATTATTTACATAGTGCTTATGGGGAATCATTCAGAATGTATGTCGTAGATACAGTCATTACAGGCGTTCTATTCCGTTCAGATCCTGCGTTATTCAGGAAGTGGTGATAATTAAATGGTTTGATTATCACAGCATAATCCACTACTGGGATTATATTAGCTTGATGAAGTAGGTCATGATTAACATACCGAGGGGTGAATGCCAGACTGTTGTAACTGTTAACCCCACACATACATTTACATACCGAGGGGTGAATGCCAGACTGTTGTAACTGTTAACCCCACACATACATTTACATACCGAGGGGTGAATGCCAAACTATTGTAACTGTTAACCCCACACATACATTTACATACCGAGGGGTGAATGCCAGACTGTTGTAACTGTTAACCCCACACATACATTTACATACCGAGGGGTGAATGCCAGACTGTTGTAACTGTTAACCCCACACATACATTTACATACCAAGGGATGAATGCCAGACTGTTGTAACTGTTAACCCCACACATACATTTACATACCGAGGGATGAATGCCAGACTGTTGTAACTGTTAACCCCACACATACATTTACATACCGAGGGATGAATGCCAGACTGTTGTAACTGTTAACCCCACACATACATTTACATACCGAGGGATGAATGCCAGACTGTTGTAACTGTTAACCCCACACATACATTTACATACCGAGGGGTGAATGCCAGACTGTTGTAACTGTTAACCCCACTCATACATTTACATACCGAGGGGTGAATGCCAGACTGTTGTAACTGTTAACCCCACATATACATTTACATACCGAGGGGTGAATGCCAGACTGTTGTAACTGTTAACCCCACACATACATTTACATACCGAGGGGTGAATGACAGACTGTTGTAACTGTTAACCCCACACATACATTTACATACCGAGGGATGAATGCCAGACTGTTGTAACTGTTAACCCCACACATACATTTACATACCGAGGGGTGAATGCCAGACTGTTGTAACTGTTAACCCCACACATACATTTACATATTTCCTGGAGCAACTAGTGCTAACACTGAAATGTTGGAGAATAAGAATTTGTACAAAGGTAGCGCCGTGGTGTAATGGTTAGTATCGCAGCTTAATAACCCAGGGATCGTGTGTTCAATCCCATCCAGGACCGAATTTGGGTTAATTATCGAAATATTTCATAAAAGTATTTCCTACCTTACAGTCCTTCGGATGAGACTTTAAACCGAGGTCTGCTCGCTAAAATGCTTAGTGCAATACAGCGAGGATAAATAAACGCTTATACGCATGAATTTGTACATTGTTGTTTATTAAAACCCGTGCTGCAGGACAACTAGGTGTACATGAAATAGAGATTACCATCACTGCATGACAAATTAATTTTTCAGAAAAATAGAAAATGTTACCTCCACCCCAATCACTCCACATGAAAAGCCTGATGTAGGCTACCCTCTTTAAGTTATACCCTCTTTAAGTTATACCCTCTTTAAGTTAAGGTAATAATTATATTGAAATAGATTGAAATTTGAATTTCAAAATTCTTTAGACTCTGCTATACCAGCATAGGTGTTGTTGAGTCAGTTTTGTAGGGTTATTCTCGTTCACTTGACTCGAGATAGCACACCATGATACTGATGGTACTGGTAGACTGAACCAGACGTGTAAGGAATCATGGGAAAATGTGCCGTTATTGCGTCCATGACGATGGCTATACAGAGACTGTGAAAGATCCATTGTGTAATAACTAGCTTATTGTGTTTTTAAGCTCGTCATGGATATTTTTGCTGTTCTGTTATTTACTGTTGGATAATGATCCAGTCATGACAAGCCATTACTGATTCTTTTGGATCCATTTTATGTCAATTACTCAAAGGTAGGAACATGGCGCTTAATAGCTTAAACACCTGTTAGTGGAATTACTACATGAAAAGAATCTCAGACGTCTGCTGTGAATTTTATGAAAATGTGTTTTCCTATTGCCAGTCATAGCCACAGTAGCATCCGGCTATTTTCAATACGGGGTCAATTGAATTGAATTGGGTTTTAAGGCGCACCAACACATGAAAGGTTATATGGTGCCTAACAGGCATGAACATGCCAGGCTCATCCTCCATGTACATCGAGATAAAATATGGAAAATGGGCCTAGAATCTTCTCACCCTGAACTGCAGAGTTGCTGCAAAATCTATGGTAGAAACTCCATTTACGCTGGAGGCACGTTTATTGTTTTTCTGCCACTGCTCTTTTGATGTGAGCGAGATGGCACATGAAACAATGCAGGGATCATGATGAAGACCTTTAATGAACATGAACAAAAAATGATAAAATGAACATGAATTTGGAGGGATTCTACCCCTCTGCCTACCCCTCCAAAGGGATCTGCAGTGGCCCTATTCTTTGCCCCGTGACCAAACGGGGCTCCCGGGAACCACACGGGGCCATTACGGGGTCAAAAGAGGGTCTGTGTAGCGTTAGCAGTGAGCACTGATTCCTTGCACTGCATTGGACTTTTGAGTAGCAGTGAATACTCTTCTAATTGTGCCCGTCTTTAATATTGCCCTTGCTTTATTGTGCTTAATCCTCTTTTAAACAATAAATTGCTAGAACCAATTAAAAGAGCATGATGAAAAATTATTAAAATATTAAGCATAATGAATATGTAAAATGCATAATAGCAATGCCAGTGGCAAACAATGATTCATTCTGTGAGTTCTCTGATGGGTTGATAATAATACATAGTAACAACATGGGACATAAAGATAAAAACATTCCAAATGTTGTCAAGGTAGAAATGTCCTGTTAAATAGCACTATATGAATTCCAAGTGCTGTAGGGAATATTGCTGAGAGGATTTGAAAGGTGAATAGGGTTTGTTTGTTTTCCTGGGCAAGTCGATACTGTAGAATAATATTACATACACACACTGGGAAAGTGACATAGAAATTGTGTGTGGGTGGGGGAGTTGGGGAGGTAATTTCATGTTATCTTTCTTTTTGGTACTTTCTATTGATAATTTCCATGTAAATAATGTTTGTTTGAATCTTGTTTAAAGAATCTTGTTTGGCTGACTAACACAGTCGACACGGTTATTTAGAGTCGTCCTAGAGAGAGGGGAACTCCTGGGACCGGCCCAGTACTCCCACTAACGTATAGATACCTATGGTTCTTTAACGCGCTCAGAGGATAAGTTGCACGGGACCGGTTGACGTTCCCATCTGACAAATGAGGCTGAGGGAATGTATCTTGCCCAAAAACTCCATAGTGCTAGGGGTGAGCCTTGAACAGGTTCAAGTCCTCTGTGTTATCCACTTGGCCACACCACCTTAAACATATATACACATTAGATTTTATTTATTGTTACCGCATTAGGGGAATGTGTAAGCTTCTTCTGTTCCCTTGACTGATCAAACCTCTGAAGAAGTTTCTTGTACAGGTTAACGCCGCTTACTGCGGGCTGACATGACTTCTCCCCATACATTTTGCCTCTGAACAAGCCAATAATTTGATAGCATTGTCAAGTACTGTAATAAGGTATTGAATATCGTTATATCATCCAGGTAGGTGTTCCTCTGATGTCACAAATGGTGCTGTAGTGTGATCAATATCTGCACCAGACACAGACACGCTAACATCACCTTGTGGTAAACTCTGGGGAAATTATAGCAGGTTTTGTTAGGAACTATAGGCAATAACAGTATGAACTGGTTACACTCTTTGGATTGCAGTCCAGACTCTATTGTACACATCACTTCAAGATACGTGAGATACCTTGCGCTGGTGAAAGGACTATAAACCTCAGAACCACACACACACACACACTCTATGGATTATACAAAGTGAAACTGAAGTGATTCTGATACATAATTTTTTATATTGTCAATTAATGTCAAAGTGTTTTCAATTATTTTAATTATAATTATTTTGATTAAATTGTCTTTCAAGGTAGTCCTGCATGTCTTTGTGCCTGTTTATGTCCTGTTCGTATCCAAAGTGGGTTGTTCACGGTGGTTACTCAGTAATAATATTTTCTAACACTTTACAAAAATCCTGCAATCTGATTGGTTGACATTCAACAATTTGCGACTATTATTTTAAATAGTGCATAACCCATTTCAAATCCTGTCATGTGACATTACACCCACAAAAAATGTGACATCATTTAATTTTGTAAAAAATTTACTCTAAAACTTTCAAAAACAATGAAATGCGTTAGAAATGGGTAAACCAGTATTAAAATTTTGACTTTTGCAACAGTAAATCTGTCATTTAAATGTTGCAAATTGTGTTTAAGTGTGCTTTACTTCATCATTAAACAAATTTGCGACCATTAAATGACAAAATTCAATATTTCAATACAGTTAACCCTATCATACTAATCAGGGGCGTAGCAGCTAGCTAGCTGTGCCTAAATCAAATTTTTTTTTAGAAGGAAGGCAAATCCTGCATTCAGACGGTATTTTAAGCAGCAAACAATATGTTTTTAACCCGCAATTTCAAAGTTTTTTAATCTGCGATTTCGCAACAAAAACATCGGACCAGAACAAAATAACATATATGAATACTAATGCTTTCTGAAAATCTTCCGAAATTTTGCGCAATCATGGTGTGTTTGGTTCCGAAAGACCGCGAGCGAAAACAGTTCGACTTTTATTGTCTGAAAAGACCACAAGTAAAAATTGGTATGAGCTGACCGTATCCCTCCACCCGTTACCCAGCTCAGTTTTTATTGCATTTTTGGCGTTTTTATTTTTTTGATTTCTGGGGACAATGTGTAGGCACGTGCCTACAGTGCCTATAGGCAAGCTACGCCACTGCTAATGTCCCTTTGAACTAGTGAGCTAGTTGATGGAGAGAATCTTTTTATGTGGAAGCTACTTTTATATTTGTCAGAATTATTAGTAAAGTAATTATCTTAAATTTTGATCACCGTTTCCAGAGTTCCCATACATTGTAAGGAAACTAGGGCAATATTCATTTTCGATATAGCAGATTTATAACCAGTATTGATAAACTCTGCTGTTTAGCGGCCGTTATTGGGAATTGTAAGAGGCGGTCTCACTCTCGTTATAATAAAACTATTGATGTTTTAGAAATGGGACTCCCCATCGAAGTTATATTGCTCTGTACCATGGAGTTATAGTTGAATATTCGTGTTTGCACGGTCCGAGAATTGTTTTCAGTTATGTTTGTAATACCGGATTGCTATTAAAGGGGTCAGTAATTAACGTATTGACAACGGAGAAAATGTCCACAAGTGTTTGCAGAGTGCCTCTTTGTTATTTGGAACAATTTTTTGTATGGAGTTATTGACCTTTTATGGAGTTTTATCGTTCCACATTTGTACAGTGGCTGAAGCAGATTGTGAGCAATTTTAACTGTTTTGATATTTGAAATACAGATGTTTTATTGATTTGTAGATTAAATACAGTAACCTTCATTATGTGCTTTTCTCTTGATTATATAATTTATGTGATTGGGTGTTTGCAATCTATTTTAGTTACTTTGTTACTATTGCAATTTTTTTCATATGTCGTCCTTTATTGTTTGAACGTATATAATTATGAAAACACTAGTTTCTGCTTTTTTAAGCTTCTCTGTAATTTTTTTTCTGTATACTTGATCGAAATTGATTTCTTTGTGCTTTTCATTTAAATTCCAGTGATTAAGCCTCAAACTTGTGTCTTGTGAATAGTGTGTGTATTGATTTGCTTCCAACTGCTGGATTTGTTTGTTTGGGGTTTAACGTCATTTTTCAGCACATTTTAGGCCATGTGTGAAGGCGGATTTTTAGTGGTGAAGGCAGACAACTCACTTATTCCTGGGTAGAACCATTACTGTATACCTCCTGCCATCTGTAAGAATCAACACTTTCTGAGTTGAGCTCTGTCAACTCAAGTTTAGTTGACTTTCTTAGCCTTGTCTTTTGGAGGAAACATAAACTGACTCCATGTATCGGAGCCTCACCTTTGAGCACTGCAGATAACCATAGGAATCTGTTTGATAGTAAGGGGAAGGCACTGTTCCTGAATTCCAGTGTATCCTTCCCCTCTCTAAGATAATGTGTAGATGAGCGAGCCTTCTCTGACCCTAAAAGCCATTTTTAAAGGGACACATGGCAATCTTGAGTTTAATTCAAGCATTAAAATTTGCTCCTCAATTTACTTATCCTGCGTCATTTTGACTTTAAAACTGCTTGCATATGATTAAATAAAAAATTGAGATTTCAAATTTCTTCACTATTTCACCAAATTGTTAAATATATTATTGATGCACTATTATAAAAAGTTAGTAATATGTAAAAATAATTTGCTTTGAACTATTCTAACAATTACTATTAATGATTGAACAAATGCAAGTGAAGAGAAAAACTAACGGGACGCCGTGAGTTTTTAAAAAATCAAGATTGCCGTGTGTCCCTTTAATAATAAAAAAAAAAAAAGAAAAAAAAGTTTGGCCTTTGAGGCACAAGCCAGATGAAATATCAAAATTGTAAAAAGGGCTGTTAAGGTCAGAGAAGGCTCAGATAAGTAGATGAGATGTTAAACTTCAATTCGACTACAGGATTATGAATGGTCAAGTAACATGAATTCCAAGTTGTGAGAATGTATTAGCAGAGCTGTGTTTGTGCAGCACAAATATCCCTGCCGGCCTTAATATAATCACCCGTGTTGAACAATATGTAATGACTCGCTTCACCAATCTTTCAGAAGAGACTTGAAACATATAATGATTTGCAACACAAACCACGTCTCTACACAAAGTCCACAGTGTCACTCGTATAGTGGCCGCGGCAATCCAGTGGATAAGACCTTATAAGCGCCTTATAGCTACACATCTGCGCGCATGGGTTCGAGCCCTGGTAGTGGCATGTCGGACTGAAATCATCATTCTTCATCTCTTTTTCCTCTGAGGTCACTGTACCAGTATGAATAAGTACTGCAGAAGGAACTTGACTTTACACTCCATTAATTTCTCGTTTCAGGTACACCACAACTATGTGAACGTACATGTCAACAACCATCACCGTCTGTCTGGCACGAGTTATGAGTCTGGCGTGTCGTCGCGGCAAAGTTACCACAGCACATCCAGCTCCAGTGTGGGCAGTCTAGATCGTCTTGAAGAGAGCGGATACTCGAGTCAAATCAACGTGGCGGATCTCTTCCAGGCCGGCGTGCCTGTAAGTACTAAACCTTTAGTCAACTGTGTGGAATCTTTTGTCCAAAGATCATCTTAAATTTCATCGAATGACTAAATAAGTGTTTGCATATCACAGGCTTGCATTGTGCTGTCTTTATGTTGGATCACTTTGTACATTAATGTCTTTATCGAGTGTCATTAATTTAACTGCGTTCATATTAAATATATCAGGGAAACTCATCACAACCCATGTCTTCCTGGGATGGGAAGGCATTTAGTTTGCTGACTCTTGGATCTCTCTGGGGTTAAATCTAGGGGTCTTTCTGGGGTGGGAAGACACAAATTGACAATGGAGTCGTGGATGTTTCTGGGTTAGGAAGGCTTGATTTAGTTTAAACTTATTTAATTTACATGGAACGAAAGCTCTGTGAACTAATCACTCACGATGTCGTCCTGGGTAGAACCAGTACTAAGCAATGCAAATAAAGTGTCTTGTTCATATGGCAATGGCGGGAATCGAACCCACGACTTTTGGATCATGGGTCCAACATTCTACCACTAGGCCACAGCGCTCCACGCTAGATTTGACTATATATGAGAAATGAGTCTGAGAAAAGAATATTGAAAGTTAAAACTATCATATACAAATAATATTAAAATTGTTTATATTTAAATTAAAAGATGAAAATGTTTCTGCTTTATAAAACAGAAAATGAAAAATGAAAATCAGATTTTCAAGCTAACTTGTTAATTGAGGAGAAAATAACACTTATAAATGATTTATGTATACCAGTATATCAAATTGCGTCTAAAGATGCTTGCTAAGTTATCTATCAGACGAAAAGCAGGACTGATACCTGATGTTTAATAGATGATGTTGGTGCTAGAGGTTACAGAAAAACAGATAATGATTACATGTGCTGGATAATATTGCATATTGTCAGATAATCTTACATAATAAGGCAGTCTGTTATAATGATGCATAATTGTGGCTGTAGGTAGTCATAATATAGAAACTATCTGCTCCAGTAGTTTCATAAAGGACATATTGAATCCCTTCCATAGCATTTGTGACCAATATGACATGGTAATATTTTAAATAACTGTTTAACTTGACAAGATATTATTACAAACATTTGGAGAACGATGATTATATAGGTTATGCTGTTTGCTTTATAAACCTCGCACTTTCTATTGATTAAATCCATTGATGGTGCTTATCCATTGATGGTGTGAACCATTGATGGCATGTACCCATTGATGGAGCGTACGCATTGATTGTGTGAACCATTGATGGTATGTACCCATTGATGGCATGTATGCATAGATGGAATGTACCCATTGATGGAGTGTACCCATCAATGGCATGTACATATTGATGACATGTACCCATTGATGGAGTGTACCTATTGATGGCATGTACCCATTGATGGAGTGTACCCATTGATGGTATATACACATTGATGGCATGTACCCATTGATGGAGTGTACCCATTGATGGCATGTACCCTTTGATGGCATATACACATTGATGACATGTACCCATTGATGGAGTGTACCCATTGATGGCATGTTCACATTGCTGGAGTGTGCTCATTGATGGCATATACACATTGATGGCATGTACACATTGATGGAATGTACTCATTGATGGCATATATGCATTGATGGAGTGTACCCATTGATGGCATGTACTCATTGATGGAGTGTACCCATTGATGGAGTGTACTCATTGATGGCATGTGCTCATTGATGGAGTGTACCCATTGATGGAGTGTACTCATTGATGGAGTGTACTCATTGATGGAGCGCACGCATTGATGGAGTGTACTCATTGATGGCATGTACCCATTGATGGAGTGTACCCATTGATGGAGTGTACTCATTGATGGTGTGTACCCATTGATGGAGTGTATCCATTGATGGAGTGATGGAGTGTACCAGTTGATGGAGTGCACTCATTGATGGAGTGTATCCATTGATGGAGTGTACTCATTGATGGCATGTACCCATTGATGGAGTGTACTCATTGATGGAGTGCACTCATTGATGGAGTGTACCCATTGATGGAGTGTACCCAATGATGGAGTGTACTCATTGATGTAGTGCACTCATTGATGGAGTGTACTCATTGATGGAGTGTACCCATTGATGGAGTGCACTCATTGATGGAGTGTATCCATTGATGGAGTGTACCCATTGATGGAGTGTACTCATTGATGGAGAGTACTCATTGATGGAGTGCACTCATTGATGGAGTGTATCCATTGATGGAGTGTACTCATTGATGGAGTGTACTCATTGATGGAGCGTACCCATTGATGGAGTGCACTCATTGATGGAGTGTACTCATTGATGGAGTGTACTCATTGATGGAGTGTACCCATTGATGGAGCGTTTGCATTGATGGAGTGTATCCATTGATGGAGTGTACTCATTGATGGAGTGTACCCATTGATGGAGTGTACCCCTTGATGGAGTGTACTCATTGATGGAGTGTACCCATTGATGGAGTGTACCCATTGATGGAGTGTACCCATTGATGGAGTGTACTCATTGATGTCGTGTATGCATTGATGGATTGTATCCATTGATGGAGCGTACACATTGATGGCATGTACCCATTGATGGAGTGTACCCATTGATGGTGTGTACTCATTGATGGAGTGTACGCATTGATGGATTGTATCCATTGATGGAGCGTACGCATTAATGATGTGTATCCATTGATGGCGCTCATCTATCTGGTGAGTATGCATTGATTGTGCATATCCAGCAATGGCGCATATCCATTGATGGTATGTATCCATTGATGGCGCATATCCATCGATGGCACATATCCATTGATGGCGTATTTTGAGTTAAAGCAAACACAGCATCAGAGTAGACATTCGAATGACATAAATCACAGGGTCATTCCCTTGGATCTGGGATACATTTGATCAAAAAGAGCCAAAAACATGTCTGGTAATAGGACAAGCTGCTTTTAAGAATTTGGTTATATTTTGTAGACTATCCTGATGCCTGTAGATCTGGCTGTCAGGATTAATTGGTTATCTATTTTAATCCAGTCCGTGCTGCTATAGCCTTGTTTGTTTCTGTTAAATGTGATCCTAGACAGACCAGTTATCATACAGACCAATTGAGGGTGTTTGTCAGATGAAGTACTATTACATCCACCAATTATGGCTCTACTTACTGCTGCATACTTAATGGTGCCAGGGGAAATATGTAAGGTTCTAGTAATCTTCTGTTTGCATATATTACCTATGGACAGACCAGAATTAGTAAACCACTTAGCAGACTAACTATAGCAATATAAAGGGTGAGTACGAAAAATGGAGAAAATTGGCAGAATAATACTAAAGTATACAAGATGCCTTGGCATTTCTTTCTAATTACTAAAATGTAGAAAAAACAGCAACGTATGATGGAAGATGACTTCTAATTTTACCTTATTCATGCCCAGAGTTTTTATTCAATAGTATATTATGATGTTTGAATATTACAGGACCATCAAGTGTTGTAGGCGTGGCTGTAGCAACTTTTTATCCAATAATGTATTATGTTTGTTTATAACAGGACCATCAAGTGTTGTGGGCGTGGCTTAGCTACTTTTTATCCAATAATTATGATGTTTGAATACTACAGGACTATGAAGTGTATGATGGCTTTAGCTACCTTTTAGCAAGTATTTTGGGTGTGGCTAAGAACCTGTTATCCGATAATGAAATGTGATGTTTGTTTATTACAGGTCCATGAAATGTTTTGGGCGTGGCTTAGCAACCTTTTATCCAATAATGAAATGTGATGTTTGTTTATTACAGGTCCATGAAGTGTTTTGGGCGTGGCTTAGCAACCTGTTATCCAATAATGAAATGTGATGTTTGTTTATTACAGGTCCATGAAGTGTTTTGGGCGTGGCTTAGCAACCTGTTATCCAATAATGAAATGTGATGTTTGTTTATTACAGGTCCATGAAGTGTTTTGGGCGTGGCTTAGCAACCTGTTATCCAATAATGAAATGTGATGTTTGTTTATTACAGGTCCATGAAGTGTTTTGGGCGTGGCTTAGCAACCTGTTATCCAATAATGAAATGTGATGTTTGTTTATTACAGGTCCATGAAGTGTTTTGGGCGTGGCTTAGCAACCTGTTATCCAATAATGAAATGTGATGTTTGTTTATTACAGGTCCATGAAGTATTTTGGGCGTGGCTTAGCAACCTGTTATCCAATAATGAAATGTGATATTTGTTTATTACAGGTCCATGAAGTGTTTTGGGGGTGGCTTAGCAACCTTTTATCCAATAATGGAATGTGATGTTTGTTTATTACAGGTCCATGAAGTGTTTTGGGCGTGGCTTAGCAACCTGTTATCCAATAGTATGTAATGTTTGTCTATTACAGGACCATGAAGTGTTGCGGGCGTGGCTGAGTGACCTGCACTATGAGGAATACTACACCAACTTCATGCAGGCCGGCTACGACATGCCCACTATCACTCACATGACCCCGCAGGTACTTACCTTTCACTGATCCATTGTTTTTCGCAAGGGAGGTAAATCTGTCCTTGGACCAGCTACAGTCATTGTAGACAGGGTGTGGGGTGGGAGTAGTGGAGGTATTTTATTAGCCAACACATTTTAACAAAGGGTACATGTTGATTTTTCTTCTTTCCTCTTCATTTCCTTCCAGAGTTTGAACGCCAAGATAAATAATTATCTATTCTTGTAATTCAGTTTCAGGTATAAATAAGTATTTATAGTGTTGAAGTGATGTGTAAGCTAACGTCCTGTAAGAGCCGACAGACACAGTTATAACTGTTTTAACAGTTTTGCATATTCTGTTAAAGTTCTCCAGCCATGTTTTGTTTGATGAACATGTTTATGTTTATTTAAAGCGAAATCAATACTACAATTCACACATATCTGTGAAAAGTGAGAATAAGATTTTATTTGATGACATTGAAAACTTTGAACAGGTCAATTAATCCACAGGTAAATGTATTTGTCAATTAGCAATAGTTGTGCAGCTCAGTATACAATTCAGATTTACCACATTTCCCAGTGCAATCACGCAGTGGTAAAAGTAGTATCTAAGTCATGCAAATAATACTTATTTTTACATACAACTTAATAGCGGTTTGAAATATATGTTTCTCACCGGGACTATCAATAAATGTTCATATGATGTTTAAGAGTTAAATGTGTTAATCAGAGGGTGTCCATTCACCTTTAATTGTCATAAAATATGTGTCAATCTGCAAATCTAAGTAGTTGGTTATATTATCCTACCATTTTACAAATAAGCTTAAATTTACTGATAGTATAGTTTCTTTTATAAACTGGAAATATTTAAAACAATCGGGTTATATCTCTCAATGTAGGATTGCATATGGCATATTAATGAGAGGCGATGACTGCGTCTTAACAAACCAATATTGCAAATAGTCCATTATTTGAAATTCCTTGTGTCTAAAAGAAAACATGTACAAAAACACACAAAAAAAACACAACAAAAATCGCTTCATTACTCAAATGATTTTATAAGGCAAAGAACTTGACCATTACGTGTTCAATACACAGTTTCTGCATTGATGGGGGCAAGCGTGTACATTTTTCCATTTTATATCAAGCGACACAATAATTCTGTAATTGTTAAAGAAGCCATTGTGTTGTCTGCAGGTGTCAGACCGGTGAAAATCAGCCCATTAAACGCAATGCAAAATAGGCTATTTTTGGAGATCAGTCAAAATTTCCACAGCATTCGTTCGCTTAAATACACTTTAATTCTGTGATTTAAACACATTTGGCTTGCAAACGGTCCCATATCTGGAATAAAACACTGATTCAGTTTTTCAACATTTCGAGTCATTCATTCACACTATGGGTATTTTGAAATAAACATCTGTCAAAACAACATCTCTACCTGTCCTTTGTGCTCATACTCTCCAAAGAAATAGTCCTGACAAACACAGTAGAATACTTACTATTCATGATAACTGACATAATACTTAAACATCGGGTTAGATTTAACAATGAAAAAAAACTACTAATTTTGGGGAAAACACATGCAAACTACAAACTTTGGATTTTTTCATGAAACTATTTTAGCATCTTTACCCAGAACTACTTCCTGGCTGCTCTGACACCAGTGCAGTGGTTGTGTACTCTGTAATATTCGCGTAGCTGTAAAAATCATTCAAAAATTCATGTAGCTGTAAGAATCACTCACACATGAAAGTGCCTTTTTTTTCAGCTAGGCATTTTTCTTCCATTTTGCATCCTGTATCTGTATCGACTTTTGCCTTCATTTCAGGATCTAACGGCTATTGGCATATCGAAGCCGGGTCACAGAAAGAAGCTGAAAACTGAGATAGCCCGCCTCAATATCCATGATGGCATACCGGATTTCAAACCAGTAAGTATCAAACGGCAAGGCTGATAAAGACCATACCAGTTTTGTATTTACTATTATTAACTATATTAGCCGTGTTTTATTAGAAACTATACACATAATATGACGCAAACTCGGTCAATATGAACCGAAGTTGGCCAATATAAAGAAACTCGCCAATATGAGCTTAAGTAATGTCGTTCACGTTAAGTGACGTCATTAACGCTCGCTTATCAACTTATAAATTAATTTAACGCTACTATGAATAAACGCTAATCATCACAAAGTAGTGTTATTAAAATAAAATTCTGCTGTAGTGGAATTTAATACAATTTTCATTAATTGTACATGTGTTTTTCATATCTGAGTTATTGATACTAGGACTGTCATATTGGCACTCAGTCTTAGGCCTCGGGCCAGTATGACAGTCTTGGACCAATAACTGGGCCAACATGAAAACACTTAATTAGTAACATTTTCTTTTTGTGTGTAAGGTTTTTTTGTTTGTATGGATCACTTGTTTAGATGAAATATCCATCTGCTGAATATTCTTCTGGAAGGCAAATGCTACGGAATAACAACTTCCTTATATGCTTCTCCTATTCATAACGTTCACATCTGGGCATTTGTTACAAATTTCCGAGATGTTGAGATATTCAGTATGGGAAAACAATGAACTTGATTTCTGTATATGAAAAATAAAAGTCTTTGAACATAATTTAAGTATTACATATCCTTGTGTGTGTAGTTCTAAGGTTTATAGTCCCTCCGCCAACATACTCGATAAGCCTTTCATACCCACATGGAACCGTCTATTAAATCATTTTAGAATTATTTTATTATTGGAATTTTGTGTTTCTGGGTTTCAAGAACCTCATTACTCAATATTCAGTAAAACCTCAGTGTGTTCTGAGAATATAACGAGCTTTAAATTAACGTTTTATTGGTCCAATTTTGCTATTATGACATCACGTCATGCTATTATGATGTAACTCAGTGTGTTCTCAGAACTGAATGAGCCTTTTAATTGCTGTGAAAAACAGATTAAGACTGTTTGTATCACTCGTTGAGTAGTGAGTTTCTTGAAACCAAGAATCAGAAAATTCTAAAAATAAAATAATTCTAAAATGATTAAATAGACAGTTTTGGATGTTTTGAAATAACACACCAAAAGGAGACACATAATTGAGACACTAAAAATAAGACTAATATAATTCTCACTATAAATAATTTATACCTTGTTTAAGACAGATGAGTATTAAAGATAAACTGAGTCCATTACCTAACCAAATGTGGAGGTCTGTATACTGAGCACTGATTGGTCAGTATCATTGTGATGTCGAGTGAAAGTTATGAATCGATGAAATATGAATTTATTTGTTATTTTCTTACTGGTAAAAGGTTTGGGATGTTATTTATCAGTATTGCTCAAGTGGCTTATGTATTTTTTATAAAATAAGGGTGGGGGTTGTGTGTGGAGTGTAGGAGAGGTGGAAACACACTTTTTTTTGATCATATGTATACCATAAACAGGGGCGTTCCTGGGGCTAATTTAGGTATACGCACCATCGAGTTTTGGATTCACAAATGTGCCTAACCCCACCTAACCCCACCTAACCCCACCTATACCTTCAGTTTTTATAGTTTTAGACCTTTTTATTTGTTTGCTTCTTTAATAGCCTGTACGCACATCGTACGTGCGTATGCCCAGGTACGCCCCTGATAAATGCAATCTGTTATAAAGTAGGTGTGGGTGAGGAACAGTCAATATAATGCAAGTAATAATGCATTTTTCTCTACACTTTTAGAATGACATCTATGATTGGTTGAGGATACTGAATCTGGAGCAGTACTACAACACTCTGGCCAATCAGGGCTATGATAACATAGACTATGTGACTGACATCACATGGGAGGACCTGGAAGAAATTGGTATACAGAAGCTAGGTAAGACATATTGATCTGAACATGTTTATTTATTACATTTCCTTAGGTGAACGGTTAGGATTTCTTAGTGAAAGAATATTCATAATCGCTAAATATTGATAACTGACTCCGAACTCAAAAATAACTGACGTTGAGTCATGACAGGAATAACGTGTTGCTGACGTTGACATCATCTGCCAAATTTTTTTAATAAAGTGAATAATTTTGGTTAAAAACACATAACTTGATTTAAAATGTAAGAAACAGATTATTGAACTGCTGGGTTCGATTATAGGGAAATCTTCCACTCCATGGTAAGGGTGTATTGTTTTTCACTCACTTGTATATTGATCCCAGCAGTAAATAATTTATATATCTTTAATATCCCCATTTATTCCTGGGTATTTGATGGATTACTCACCAAGACATCATATCACGATTTCTGGCAACAAAATCAAAACAGTGGACAATTTGAAAATGTACCTCCTCCACATTTTATACCCAGTTGATTGTGTTATCCAAGGTCAGTTCTGCTGCTGATTGTTATCAGATTTCTTTTACATAGGTTTGATTTAGTTGGGTAGTGTGTTGGTATGGCCCAAGAAAGCAAGTAGAGTGATTTTGGTCCTCATGGACCTCTTGTTTCTTAAAATCTTGCTTTCCGTTGATTTTAAACAACATTTGTACAGGTTGTTATTTCGCAACTTAACCTTTTTACATTGGAAATATGTTTATTTTTGGTCTGATAAGTTGTTGGTTGTTTTTAATAGTTAAATAGTCAATAGTTAAAATGCCAGGCCGCTGTATACTTAGGTTATAAATGTCCATGTTTAACATCAGTTACGTATTTTTGTTATGCTAACGAACATCTTTGAAGTTGCATGTATTTATATAAACTGATAACGAAGATGGACTGTGACATGCATCATTTAAATGTTGTAAAATACCTTTCAGGTCATCAAAAGAAGATAATGCTGGCGATTGATCGTCTGAAGAGGATAATGTCGGGTTCTAATCGTCTGTCAACAGCAGACGGACATAACAGAGACTCCATAGAGGTGCTGGAGCCTCCCATGGCCAGTATACGCTGGTCTGGGGAGCGATCGTCACCGCCACCTCCAGCCCCGCCCCAGTACAATGAGCTGCCACCCTACCTGAAACCTCGGCGGTCGTCGTCGGGTGACAGTCTCAGTACAAACAGTAGCGGAGAAATGAAATCTCTTAACCAGCCCTTGGAGTCTGAATATGCGAATACTAGTAACTCGCAGTCAAAAGCTGCCTCAGTGGTTCCCATCAAGGTCAAAAGGTCAATGTCCCAGTCAGCACCTAATGGTATGACTGAAGGGAAAGAAAACGTGTCTCATCAAAAAATGTGTCAGTCATTTCACGCTCCGCCAGACAGGAATTCTGATTATTCGGATCGTGAAAATACACCAACTGGAGACGACATGGAGCAGATGTCAAGGTCGCCACTAGGAGTCGCCCCAGTAGCTCCGAGGGTGGCGGTGAAACCAAAGCCAGTTGCTAAAATTGTAGCAAAATCAAAACAATCCAGTAGGGAAGGTTCACCGGATATTATAGATATAGAAAAACATGAAGCGGAGAAAAACCATGACGGGTATAAAAGTCCTGTGAACAATTTAGATGGTTTTAAGTATCCACTTGCTTCAAATGGAAGCTTAAAACGTAGGACATCGGAGCATATATACGATACGCCACAGATTGGGACTCCCCGAACAGTGCCAAATTATGTTAATTACCCCCCAATCTCAATGCAACAGGCGCCGTTGAGTGCAGGAAGCCCTATACATGTGACAACTCAGTTTGACTATACTCACCAGCAGTTGGGATCACCCCGGGGGTCTCAAGGCTCCCCGGGGGGTAGGGCAAAGAAAGCCCCTCCCCCACCCCCAAAACGAACTGCTTCAATACGATCTATTGATAATCATAACCTTAACAAAATGGATGCCAGTAATAGTGACAGTGTAAACATGAATTCTCCGTCACCATCAAGTACTGCGCAGCAGTCCGTCTTGTCCCCTCCACCCATTCAGCATAAACCTCAGATCACCATGCCTCAAACCCAAGCTTTTGTTAACTGTGTTCAAAGTCTTTCAGAACGTTTTGGAAAGAAAAGCGAAGAGATCGCTTGTGATAACTTGAGCTCGGATGGTGAAGATTTACCACCCCCACCTCCACCGGTGGCAATGGATATTATCACGCCCAAAATATCTAACTACGGGTTGTTGGGTAAATCGGATAAAACATCCTCTGGAGAGTATATGTTGCAACAAAGACTCAAACGCGAAGGTTCAGCGAGTGCGAGCCCAACGAGCAACGGTGTAGAAAGTGCTTTCGGTGTGAAGTTGCGGCAGGCTAGCATCAGTCATGAACCCCAGTCACAAAATCAGTCACAGACTACCGAAATAAACATTAACCAGTCAGGTACAGTAGAGTCTCAACAAAGTAATAGTGTTCAGGATAAGAATGAACAAGATGTACAACAAAGTGCTCAAAATTGTGTTCAACCAAATAGTAGTGCAAATATTGACAGTTCCGTCACAGTAACTAAAACTAGTCCGAGTAGTCAAACTAGTGAGGTAGACTTGCAGCGGAAAGGTTCCACGGGTAGTGGAGATATAAATGCATCCACTACGAGTCTGGATTCAAATACATTACCATTCGCGAATGAAAATGTGGGAACGATAAAACAGCGTACTCCTACCACCAAGCCGTCTCTAGTCATGGTTTTGGATGACAGTAGATCGTCCTCCGAGGAAAGGGACTCAGTTTTTAGTGACAATATGGACACAATCAAACGGACTCCCAACAAATTACCTAAACCTCAGCAGCAAATGGTGCAGCATCTTCAGCAGCAACATCTGCCGCAGCATGAACCCAACCAGACGGCAGACCAGACGAGACTGGGGTTCCAGACTCGGCAACAACAACAACCTAGTTACAATGCCAGTGTTACTGCCTCATATATACCTGGCACACAAGCCCCATTAAGCCCAGGTATGTTCAAGTTTTCAATATTTTTTTAAACTCATGGCATAGGGTAGAATTCCTGCAAATTCACATTGATGCTGCCATTTTTCGAAGTGCTCATTTCTTCCTCCTGACCACTATTTTGTCTCCGGTGCCACATGAGTGGTGGCAGAAAGCAATGATCGTGGCTCCAGTGTAAATTTTACAATAAAATTTGCAGTACTTGTGCAGGGGAGAAGGTTCTAGGCCCATTCTTCATATTGTTTTATATAAATGTGCATAGAGTTGTTTTATATAAATGTGCACAGAGGGTGCATTCCTGTTGGAGCCATAATCATGACCTTTTAATGTTGGAAAGCCATAAAACCAAATTCAATTTATTTAAATTAATTTTCTGTAAATCTACACTTATTTCAGGAATTTTGTTATTGCATTAATGGGTGAATCATGCAACTATTTAAGATCGGGAATACAAATTAGCAACAAAGGTTTCAGTGTGTTCTACCCCTGAAATAACATGATCAGTATCTTGAGCTAATTTTGATTGGAAAGACAGAATTTTACAGTATAATAGATTACTTGGTAAATAAAACCTAACATAACTTTAAAGCCAAGTTTCTGCAAATCAGATCTAAGATCCAGCGATAAGTGCAGAAGATTAGTTTGTGGGATCAGAAGCAGTTAGAATATTATGGGAGGGAGGAGAATGGAATGGCTGAGGCCGAGTCAGGATATTGTGTGAGGAGAGTGGAATGGCAGGGGGCTGCCAGATAGGATATCCTGTGAGGGAGGAGAGTGGAATGACAGAGGGCAGGCAGAATATTATGAGGAAGAAAGAGTGGAATGAAGGGAGCAGAGTCAGGATATATTGTGTGAGGGAGGAGAGAGAAATGGCAGTTATTGAGTCACGATACTGCACGAGGGAGGAGAGTGGAATGGCAGGGAAAGAGTCACGATATTGCGTGAGGGAGGAGAGTGGAATGGAGTGGGGAGTCAGGATATTGTGTGAGGAGGAGAGTGGAATGGAGTTGGCTGAGTCAGGATATTCTGTGAGGGAGAAGAGTGGAATGGAGTTGGCTGAGTCAGGATATTGTGTGAGGAGGAGAGTGGAATGGAGTTGGCTGAGTCAGGATATTATGTGAAGAGGAGAGTGGAATGGAGTTGGCTGAGTCAGGATATTATGTGAAGAGGAGAGTGGAATGGAGTTGGCTGAGTCAGGATATTGTGTATTAGAGTGGAGTGGAGTTGGCTGAGTCAGGATATTCTGTGAGGGAGGAGAGTGGAATGGAGTTGGCTGAGTCAAGATATTGTGTGAGGAGGAGAGTGGAATGGAGTTGGCTGAGTCAGGATATTATGTGAGGGAGAATAGTGGAATGGCAAAGGGCAGAGTCTGGATATTGTGTAAGGGAGGAGAGTGGAATGTCAGTGGACAGAGTCAGGATATTGTGTGAGGAGGAGAGTGGAATGAAGGGGGCAGTGTCTGGATATTGTGTGAGGGAGGAGAGTGGAGTAGAGGGGGCAGTCAGGATATTCTGTTAGGGAGAATAGTGGAATGGCAAAGAGCAGAGTGGATATTGTGTGAGGGAGGAGAGTGGAATGTCAGTGGACAGAGTCAGGATATTGTGTGAGGGAGGAGAGTGGAATGGCAGAGGATGGAGTCAAGATACTGTATGAGGGAGGAGAGTAAAATCGCAGAGGATGGAGTCAAGATATTGTAGGAGGGAGGAGAGTGGAAGGCAGAGGATGGAGTCAAGATACTGTATGAGGGAGGAGAGTGGAATGAAGGGGGCAGAGTCTGGATATTGTGTGAGAAAGAGGGGAATGACAGATGCTATAGTTACACATATTTATAACTGTATAGATACATGTTTTGTAAACATAAAAAATAAATGGCTGTAATTACAAACAATATATATACATTACAGTCAGAATATTTAAGTTGTATGGGTGGGCTAACAACGTAAACTAGGCCTATCTCCATCTGTGTGCTTGACAGAGGGCTTTCTATGTTGTCTTTATTGCAACATTATTACGAAATGTGGCACATTTATGTCAAATTTATGGTGTTTATTTTACATTAAAGCAGAATTTATGAAAAACATGTGTTTTAATTGATGTTTGAGTGATAAGGATATAAAATGCAACCGGTGCAGTAAGTAATTTCTCCTTCTATATGAGCGTGGGTATGTGGATGAAAAACATAACTAAGGTGATGCGTTGTCTAATGTTCTTGACAAGGGACGGCCGCACAAGGTTCTCCCTCTATATGAGCGTGGGTATGTGGATGAAAAACATAACTAAGGTGATGCGTTGTCTAATGTTCTGGACAAGGGTAGGCCACACAAGGTCCACCGTCCCATGATGCATTTTAATAGCAAATGTCTTTATGACTGTTTCTTAATTCCTGCAGGTTAGGGAATTGTTTCATTAATATGTACTATGTGTGACTAGTCTTAATTAAATATGAGTCTGCGACTTTATCTTAATTTAATAAGTTACCAGTAAGTGTTTAATGGGTTTCCATTAGTGTTTAATGAATTATCAGTAAGCATTTAATGGATAATTGGTAAACATCTAATAGGTTACTAGTAAACATTTTATTGGTAACTGGTTAGCATTTAACTGGTTATGCATATTCATTTAATGGGTAACTGGTAAGCATTTAATGGGTAACTGGTAAGAATTTAATGGGTTACCAGTAAGCATTTAATGTGTAACTGGTTAGCATTTAATGGGTTACTGGTAAGCATTTAATGGGTAACATGGGTAAGTGGTAAGCATTTAATGGGTTTCCATAAGCATTTAATGAGTAACTGGTTAGCATTTAATGGGAAACTGGTAAGCATTTAATGGGTTACTGGTAAGCATTTTATGGGTAATCAGTAAAGACTTTCAAATGACGTTCAGCTCCATTTTTTGCAGCAATCTTAACGTTACATCGATTTTCGTTATTTGCTTGATATCAAATTGATATTCAACAATAAAACAATCATTTGCCCTTCATCTGCAGCACAACTCTTGTTGAATATTGATGTCCTTTTATATTACCCAGTACAGTGGTTAGACATCACATGCAGTTGAATACAAGTTTATAGGTTATATTTTGGGAGCACTTGATTTACCCGTTTTTAGCTCTACTTATCAAAGATCAGCAGAGCTTATGCCGTGGTGCAGTGTCCGTCGTCCATCTGTCCGTCCGTAAACTTTTTTTGTAGCGCCTACTCCTCTGAAACTACTGGATGGATTTTCATGAAACTGTACAGGAATGTTGCCCATGAAGTCTAGCAAAAATTCACGTTGATGTGAAATCCAAGATGGGACTTTTCCTAAAATGATCCTTGTCGAAAATCGTTTTGATTCGACTTTAAATATGGCTGCAGTGGCCATTTTTGTTTACATGAGTTATATAGTAAAAACTTGTAGCGACTACTCCTCTGAAAGTGCTTGACGGATTTTCATGAAACTTCACAGGAAAGTTGCTCTTGATGTCTAATTGATCCTAGCAAAATTTCAGGTCGGCCATAAATTCAAGATGGCGACCATGGCTAAAAATAGATTTAAAAATAAACAGTTTGTAGCGACTACTTCTTGAAAACTATAAGTGATATTGATAGGGGACTTTTTCTAAAATGACTAGCAGTTATATAATAAAAAGTTGTGGTGAATACTCCTTTGAAACTCCTTGACAGGTTTTCATGAAACCTCACAGGAATGCTGATCTAGTGATAAAAACCTATCAGTAGAGCTCCAAGGTCATTGACCTCTTGTTTGTTACATTACTTTTGGAAACAGTTTTAATTGTAGGGAACATAAATCATACATTTTTGGAGATTTTCTTTTTGGAATTTGTGTCTAAATCAGTGCATTGGAATAACCTAATTTAAAGACATTCTTTCCCCCCAGAATATTAAGATTGATTTTAGTTATATGAGAATTTAAAATTTACTGCTGTCCCAGCAATGCAGCAATGCAAATATGACATGGAAAAACTTAATTACCGGTACAATCTTCTTTTTTTTCTTTTTTTTTTAACTGCAATAGCTTTATTCTCCAACAATTTTTTAGAATATATATGTATTTTTTGTGGATAAATATCTCGTCAAGTAGCCTGTTCTGGAGGTACCTATCCTTGTGAAATATGACATAATGAGGAAATTATGCCTGCAAAATTATCCACTTATGAAACTATGAAAAACATACCTGCTTCTTTCAAGGTGTAATCATAGCTTGTCTAATAATCATAAAATGTGAAGTTATTCAGTGGCTTGCTGAGAAAGAGTAGCATGTCATACCTAAATACAGCTCACAGTTAATCTTAGGAAGTGGCATATCACAATGAGTGCGTTCAGGGTTCTCCCATCGGTTTCTAAAAGCGCCCTCAGTAGCCATAGTCAACCATGGGTAACCAATGGGTGCCGTCAGTTGTCAGTTTGCTGATGGGTAAGATGTTGGTAACCAGTCTTACCGACCAACATCTTACCGCAACTCGAGACCTGATAATTTAATACCAATACAAATAAAAGTGCATGATTAGACGTACAATGTCTACAAACTCAGTTGTCTGGTACCATATATTACCCATATCCATTCAACGAGTTTATTGGTTACCAACTGTAACATTGGTACCCAATGGTAACCATATGCTACCATCGTTGGCCGTTGGTAACCCATGCTGATTGCCAATGGGAGAACCCTGAATGCACACAATGACGTATCATAATTATATATAGCTGTGTACAGTTCTGCGTAAATAGATTTGCAGCATATATGTTATGCATTTTTATTTCCAATCATCAGGAGCTGTCCGTCCGAATGTACCAAAGAAGCCTGCACCCAAACCTGCTGTGTCCCCTAAACCTCAACATAAAGGGTAAGTTGGTAATTTTTTATCTCCATGCCAGCTGTCTCAGTCTATCCCATCCAGCAGCAGTCTATCCCATCATGCAGCAGTCTATCCCATCCTGCAGCAGTCTCTATCCACCATCCTGTTTTTGGTTTCTGCTCATTTTAGAGAAAACTGAGATTTTAAGTTGATATTTTGTTGTGGGCCTTTTATACTTTCAACTATATTAAGAGAAGTGTATTTTAGTTTCTCTTGAGGGATTTAAAAAAAAAAATCACCACAAGGTGTGGCTCGTAAAAATGAAGCTTAAGACTGTTATTCCGACGTCAAGCTCCCTGTTACTGTAAATAGAAGTTTTTTTCTCCTCAATAACTTTAGTTTCCCTTGAGGTATTTTAACGAAACTTCACCGCAAGGTGTGGCTCATAAAATGAAAGCTTGGGGTCACTGTGACTATAAATAATAGCGAATTGGTTCACTTACATTGAGTTATAGTTCTCAAGGCAGGGCTCGATATTAAGGACTGTCCCCGCCTGCCAGGAGCAGGTAAAACTTGGCTCCGGGCAGGTAAAGTCTCAAAGGCTGTATCCGGTCGGGCAACTTCAAAACTGAGGGACACGGACCATAGAATATGACAAAATATAAAAGTGACCCAGCGCTCTTTGCAGGTTTCCGATACTATTATTGTTGTTACATTGTAGGTATTAGACCAGCTTTAGAATTCTCAGAAAGTTGCTCTGAGAGTTATATCATTACCTGGGCTAATACTCGTGAAGCCTCAAACAGTATATCCTTATAAAATAAAAGCTTTGGGTCTAAATAATTTGGCAACCAGCAAACTGGCATGGGCAAGTAAATTTCAGAGTTAACTTGCCCCATGAGCAAGATGTCCGTAAGTTAGGCAAGATGTCCGTAAAGTTAATGTCGAGCCCTGCAAGGGGGACATGTATGTTTTACAAACATCTTGTATATTTGTTAATTTGTGATTTTGCAGACAAAATGGAAAAGTACAGTCAGAGACAGGTACCAATTCTGGCGATGTTCTCAGCGAGATTGACAACATGCTGCAGGGTCTCACAGATGAACTTGATGCTATGTTGGAATTTGAACTTGGAGAGTGAACCATGCATCATGGGACAAAAATATGGTGAACAAAATGTCACATGTGAGGCCGTGGTGACGAAAGTGTGGCTGACCTGCCCACTCTTGAATGTGATATGATTGATGGGCTGGCTGACCTGCCCACTCGTGAATGTGATATGAATGATGGACATGCCCACGAATGAAGCAATGCCTGTAGACGGATCAGTGGAGGAGTGATTGCGGGGTCGAAGCATGAGCTAGCCATGTTCGAGATGATTGGTACCAGTTCACACCAGCCGTGCTGATGCATTGGCCTCCTGAATATGACCCTATATAACAATACATTTCAAAGAACAAACTGGCTAGCCTGAGTTTAAATGGAGAATGATAATTACTGCAAGAACTGTAAAATAATTCAGACTAGTAATGAAGACTGTGTCTGGAGCAACTCCAATTAAAGTTGCACCAGATGGTAACGCAGCTGGGCTTTAAACAAACAAAAAATGTGGACTAATCATTTGTTTATTAAGCACAATTTTGTTTAAGAGTTATCCTTGAAGTTCTGAATATTTTTTTTTATTGAAACTTGGAAAAGAAGAGTAAATACTCTACAATATGGAATCTACTAGCGTAACCCAGGGTGTTCCTGTAAAGGCAGAATATATAAAACAGTATATGGTCAGAAAATGGCAGAAAAATTGGGGCATGACTTATGAAGGCCTTTATTTTTAACTTGCAAAAACCGGAGGTATTTGATTCTAAAACATGATTTAAAATACCTGAAAATAAACTTGCTAGGGAAATACCGATACTGGAATCTTATCTCAAAAAGATAAAAAAAAATGGAATTAAAGCAAGGCATGCGTGTTTATATGACTTCCTGTCTTTAAAGTCGTTTTTCTGTAGAGAGTATAAATTATACAGAGGTGGTGCAGTCAGACCTTTACTAAGCATTTAATTATTTGGTACTGAGATTGTTGATTAGGAAGGCTAAAATAAATTTATTATAGATTTATTAAGGGTTAACAGCACTAAATTGGTTTATGGGGTGGAATGGAGTAGCAGTCTGAATTTTGCTATGAAATAAATATAACCTTTTGCTGCCACAGTCGAAAATGTTGATCTACGACCATTGTAGGACCAGATCAACATGCACACTGTGCAGGCTGATCAGGGTTTACACTGTTCACCACTCGGTAAGAACGTTTTCCATAACACTTATTTACAAAGTATGACCAGAAGGTTTTAATTCAAATTTTAGCAGACGACATTTGAAATTTAGCAGCGAAAGGGTTAGAGCAGATTCTCAGTCTCATAGCTAGTTTGTCTGTTTGTGTTCACAAGATGTCTAATGCAACAAAGAAAAAAATGTTCTGCATGTTTAAATATACGATACACAATCATGCTTCTACACGAATATTTAACATATATAAATGACAAAGAGAGCATTTTGTTATCCAAAACTGCAGTTCAAATTTAGTTCAAGTCTACTCTTAATTAAGAAACGTGCAGTATTTTGGGGACGGAACTAATGATATTAGATAATTCAGTGTAGTCTAACCTGATAATGGGAAAGTTTTAGCATTGAGAGAGGAGCTTGCTGGGTAATGGCATCCAAAACTGACTTCTACAATGGCTCCCTGTCTTTTATTTGGTATAAAAATGTCAGGGAAGCAGCTGTTGTTTTTTAAAACTTTAACATTTTATTCACATGTCTGATGTTTCATTTGCACTGGTTATCTTGGAACATTTAAAGATTTTATTTTTTTTAAAGTTAATATCAGGGGAAATAACTTTTTTATATTACCGGTATACATTAAATTAGCAAATGGATATCAGCAAATGGATATCGAGCATCAAAAATTGCTTATTTTGAGTCTCTATTTTAAAATGTCCCCCCTCCCACACCCTCCCCACGTGAGTAACATTGAAATTGGTCATGCTACGCGCCTGGATTTTCAACATGAAAAGGAAAGTTTTCAGACATTTGTTTTATCGAAGCATTGATTTTGTAATAGCACGCTGAAGTAATTTTATGATTGTAAAACGAAACTGCTGTTCTTGGAATAATTTATATAAAATATGATTTTTAAATGCATGTTAACTATAATTCATGTAATTTTAAAGTCACAGCTGCCAGTATGTAGAAGGTGTAAATAATGTGATACATCTACATATAGACATATACAGAAGACCGTGACTGTGTGTATATACTATTACTTTGGAAACTGAATGAATAGTCGTGGAACATGTTTGGGTTATTCCTTCATTATACAGCACCAATCATTCATACTCGTAGCAAATCATATTCTGTTGAAGGGGGGAAATTATTAAAATCGTCTTTTTTCTCTCAAAAAACTATACTTGGGTTGCCATAAAAACATGACTGGCATGCTTGGATCACTAAACAACACATTACTTTAAAGTATTGTTTTAAAACACTCCACGAACATAAGAAATTAAAACTGAGAGTCTTTATCTTCCTGTGGTTAATTTGGTTTGACAATATTCAAGGGCCTTTCCATCGTAAATGGAGTGTCTACTATAGAATTTGCAGCAACTCTGCAGTTTTGCAGGTAAGAAGGTTCTAGGCCCATTCTCCATATTTTTATCTTGATGTAAATGGAGGATGAGCCTGGCACGTTCATTCCTGTTAGGCACCATATAACCTTTCATGTGTTGATGCCTTAATACCCAATTCAATCCGTTGACCATCATATATGGCTTTAAATGTGCTATCAATGACATAAAACACAATTCAACAAAGTATATTAAATTGCTGTCTTCAAGGAAGGGAACTGTCGAACATGGCATGAAGCCAACAAAGACATTAATACAGGCAATCCAGACTGAAATAATCAACATGGATGTGTACTGCTTGCTGGCATGACATGCATTTTATTGCTGAATACCTCATGTATTATTTATGGTGCTTACCTCACCCACGTATGGACCATTATACACATCATTTATTATGAGTCGGATTTATTGCAGCAATACATTTCTTTCTGCTTGAAAATTGCACTTGTCATGATTAGTGATATCACAAGTCACATTTTATAAATTGACAACAAAAATTCAGGTTTTAATCACAGAATGTCTAGAATTCTCGGACCTATGTTTATATGGCTTTGAACTTATACATGTCACAATACGAGTCTGAGGTCTGCAACTAAGCCTGAACAGTAACAGGTGCTTGTGGTTTGAAGACTCCATTAGAAATCTCAGTTACTTGCTGTTCTGTAAGGTGTTTAATATCTTGAAATTTTACTTTTTCCGTGTTAAGTGGTTGAGTTGTTCAATGTTTGTGTACGTGTATTTAATTTGTTTTTATTTCGAACAGTTGAGCTAAGTGAAAAAGAGACTGAAGGCAAAGGTTTGTACAGCATGATATTGGACCCCTTTTTCAGCACTTTAGATTCAGGCTTTCTTATAAAATATGGGAATTTGAGTTTCATAACAGAGCTGTTTCCCTTTTTAAATTTTTTTTCAAGTGGGGCTAACTGAGTTATGCCCCTTTGGAGTATTTGCCAAATTATGGTAATTAAAAAAACAAAAACAAAAATAAGACAATAAGTAACAAAATTTCTTTTATTTGCATCGTCTCTACACTATGCTCAATTGACAATTTCACTTTTTACTTACATGTACTAAATTTCTACACAATTTTTCTAGTCATTATATGCATTTCATTGACCAAAACTATGTTCATTGAAACTGGACAGAATGCTGTAGATGACATTATAGAACCACACTGTCTCTGTATAGTCGAGTTGGAACAATCTATCACTGGGTCTGCTTTCTTTGAAGCAGTTTCCAGTAAGTTTGTCAGAGAGAAATAAATCATTATATGGTTCATGTTTCATAAAAAATAGAAATGTTTATCTCTTGAACATTGCTACTGAGGCTGAGTACAGCTAGAGGTAGTCGAGTTGTTATTCTGTGGAACATCAACAATGGCAGACACGTGTATAAAATATATTCTCCGAAGACTTCCAAAGAATTGATTTTATTCATGAAAACGTGCATTTGACCACGTTTGGAGTTTTACCAATATTTTATTACTGAATCTAAATGTTGCAACTCGCAGTTCTGTGCATATCTGCAGTGTACTGGGGCTAGTACAGTTTTACAATATTACCAATTCAGCTATAGACAGAGCTGGTTCTTATTAAATCACCTTCAACAAAATAATTTACTTTGTTGAATATTCACAGGATCATTGAGGATTCCTGATTGGCCATCAACTGCAAAATGTGAACAAGATATAGAGGTATTATTACTGAGTCCCAGGGTAGTATCTTTCAAAAGACATTTAAAAAATACAATGCTGGATTGGCTCTAATATAATTTAAAATTTATATTTTAATTCTTTATGGAATCTAAAAATTGCATATTGCTTTTACTCTCAGTCTCGCACCATGTAGTGCTCTTTAGTTTGCTATTTTAGATTTGTACAAATGTAACATATTTGTAAATTTGTTAAGTTATTTATTTTTTTATTTTTGTTGTTAATGCCGAGTTATACATATTGTTATTGAGAAGAAAAAAATGTATTATGATTTAATTCAAAACAAGCTTTCTGTTTATAAGAAATTTGTACTTTTTGAATTGAGTTTTAAATATGTTGTCAATCTTTGATGATGCCAAAGTCCAATATTTCAGTGCTAAGAAATGATTTATTTGGAAGATTTTCATGAAACTTTGTAATTGCAACTGTGTCTGAGGTCGATATGAGAGGGATCATATTCTGCCTTACTAAAGGATAGACAGTGGTAGTACCAGTATGTAGTATTACCAGTATGTGGTAGAGAAACTGCATGTTGACCTAATGTACCTTGTGTCAGTTGATAAATACGATTACAAAGCTATGGCTCTTTGTCTTGTGGTTAAGTAACCCTATCTCGGTAATTGATTTCCAAATTATTTGGCATATCTACCTTATCATGAGTGTGATAAGGACCAAGTAGACTGGTACCCAGCATGCAGTATTGATCTACTGGTACCCAGTATTGGTTGACTGGTAACCAGCATGCAGTATTGGTCTACTGGTACCCAGCATGTAGTACTGGTCTACTGGTACCCAGGATGCAGTATTGGTACTGGTACCCACCATGCATTATTGGTCTACTGGTACCCAGCATGCAGTATTAGTCTACTGGTATCCCACATGCAGTATTAGTTGACTGGTACCCAGCATGTAGTATGTCTTCTGGAGTCTACTGGTAACTAACATGCAGTATCAGTCTACTGGTACCCAGCATGGAGTGTAAGTCTACTGGTACTCAAAATCCCGCTCATGATTGCAGAGATATTTCTTATTGACAAGTAGTATGTTCTTTAATAGCTTTAAAATATCACCAGATCAAACTAAGTGCCTGGACAAATTGACCGTGTGTCTGGACTGACGCATTTTAAGTCTTATTTTACACGGCTTGCTTGTCCTTTTGTTAGGGTTACAGTATTGGGGAGTGCATTTCAAATAAAGAATCTCATTGCTTAAAAATAAGTCATTATTATTTTAAGGTAATTAAAGTGTTATTTTTCCTGCAAATTTCACATTTGACTAGAAATAACTAGACAACAATCAGTTGCTTTTTTTTTTTATAAATTTTAATCATATGTCATGAATTGAGGACCAGTCGTTGTGTAAGAGTTAGTATGTTGAAATTACTGATAGTGTTCTTAATAAATGTTTGAGGAATGTTTTTCTCACTAAATAGTATTTGAGTAATGCATTTCTCACCAAATACCATTGAAGCAAATTATTTCTTACTGAATAACATTTAAGCAAAGTATTTCTTTCTAAATAAAATTTAAGTAAAGTATTTCTTACTAAATAAAATTTAAGCAAGGTATTTCTTACTAAAGAAAATTTAAGCATGGTCTTTCTCACCAAATAACTTACAAAATGCATACTATCCAAATAATATGTCTCACTAAATAGCATTTGAACAGTGCATGTTTCACTAAATTTGCATTTTAGAATGCATTTATCATTAAATAGAATTAAACAGTTATAAAGATATATATATATGAGTACTTTACTTGTTTTTCTTGTAACTGGGTTGGCCCAATTATACAGAAGTTTAGTGAAATCATACTTGATTGCATGCACCATTCTCAAATTGCTATTTCCCTTGTGATTTGACTCAAATGTATGTTTTTACACAGACCCAGTAATAACATAAGGTCATTACTAGTCAAATGTGAAATTTGTCACTTTTTTTCATATTTCTCTCATGATATCATTTTTGCTTATAGCATATTAATTTACAGACATCAGATATATTTAACTATCAATGTATTTTCTCAGCATTTGCCAAAAAAATGTATTTTTATTGGTTATGAATTCTGTGTTTCATTTTCACTCACACGAGTTTGTCACCTGACATTGTATGTAATGTGTATATCAATGCATGGTTAACAATATTTGAATAAACACGCATCTTATACTAGAAACAGAGGAATATACTTCACCTCGAAAAATGCAATAAAATATCTAGAATAATGTTCATGTTTTGTTATTATTTTAACCCAAAGTCTACACGGATTTTCACCAAATTTGACACGAAGTCTTGTTTCAGTCAGGTTGCAGACTGGTTTGTCAATGAGCAAAATTGATTATGTTTGTTCCAAATTTACTGTCCTCGGTTATTAAAAAAAACAGAGTGCTCAACCTGGACATTGAAACTATCACTTACCAAACGAGCCATGTTAGGTGTACTGGCCAAAGGCCGGATGACTGTTGCTCGTTGTCAGTCTGTCCATAAACTAATTGTTGCAGACTTTGGTAAACAGTTTCCGATTTTCATGAATATTGATCTGAAGCTTTGTTTCTGTAAGATCTCAGACGAGTATGACGATGAGCGAATTGACCCATGCTTTTTAATAATTGAAAAAGTAATTGTGATAACTAAAGTAAAGGGGTTCAGATTTTCACTAAACTTGACATGAACTTTTGTGTTTCAAAAAAAAATGATAATGAGCATGTTCCAGTTACTGCCCTTGATTATTCAAAATTGGATTTCGGCTTACGAACAAAATTAGTATTGAATGTTTGGAATTTGTACATCTGGTCCTCACCACAGACAATGAAATTGTACGTGTATCATCAACAGACTGCCTCGGGCGTCAAATGTGGGATCATATGTTAAATGTGCTTTTGTGTCACCTGCGTAGTATTGCAGACACTTGGGAATCTCTTCGTCTGTCTTCTATCGACATTGTCCGTCGCACTTAAACCTGCAACCTAACTTCGGCTATAACTTGAAAAGTATTTTTCCTTTGTTCTCAAAACTTCACACACATCTTCATCTTACCTAAAGGAATTTCTTTAAACATGTCGAGTAACTCTGACTTTCATTTTGGCAGAGTCATCCACCTTTTCATGAAACATTTAACCTGCAACCTAACCAAGCTCATAACTGGCCATGACTCCAAAAGTATTTGTACTATGTTCATGAAACTTCACACATATATTCATCTTACCCCCAAGAAATGTCGTTACACATGTTGAATAACTGACTTCCATTTTGGCAGAGTCTTCCACGTTTTCATGAAACTTTAAACCTGCAAACTAACCAAGCTCATAACTGGCCATGACTTAAAAAGTATTTGACCTATGTTCATGAAACTTCACACATATATTCATCTTACCCACAAAGAATGTTGTCACCCATGCCCAATAACTCCGACACATTTTGGCAGAGTTATGCCCCTTTTCATAAAACCTGCACCTGCAACCTTACATAGCTCACAACTTGGCAAAATGTTGACGTATGGTCATGAAACTTTCTCCAGTTTCTCCTCTTCAATTACCCAATGCAAAGGTATGTCCATTTTCATTTTTAGCCGGGTTTTTGAAGAAAAAAATCGGCTTATAGTTTGGCGTAAACCGGGCGGGCAGGGGTGGGCGGACAGGCGTCCACATTTTGTGTTTTATATATCTCAGCCTTTTCATGTCCCGTCCGATCTTCATCAAACTTTAACAGCACCTTCCTCTCATCACTGTCCATACCCTAAAAACTAGGTCACTATGACATACTTTCTCCAAAATATACGTTACATTAACCGTTCGGAGGGGTGAGGATTATTTTTTTGTTATATCTCAACATTATCATGTCCGATCATCATTAACTTTTAACAGCACCTTCCTCTTATCAAGCACTGACCATGAACACTAGGTCACTGTGACCTACTTTCTCCAAAGTATGCGTTACGTTAACCTTTTTGTTTAAGTTTCGACAGGGCTCTATATAACGGGGATATGACACCGCAGTACTAACGCTGTTATGTACTGAAATAACCTTTCGTCCAGGTATCGATTATACTTATCATCCGACGCGTAGCTACCTGTACGCAAAGTACGCAGTTGCGTACACATTGTCCCAAATATTGAAAACAATAAAAAGTCCAAAAACGCAATAAAAACAAGAGCTGATAATCTAGAAAAAAAAATCAGAGACAAAATCAGCCCAATTTTGTTGCGGAAATGCCTCCAGATTGCACCACATACGGTCTAGGGAAAAACCCCGGACCCACTAGACTGTTTGCGTACACATTCTAAAGTCCCTAGCTGCGCCCCTGATTATTCATTCACACTCTCTGAGCAGTTATTGGTTACTCCAGAGTACAGATTGTGCTTCTCAATGACCCACTTTCCAGAATAATCTCTAATTGTTTCGTACATATTTTTATCAAAGTAATCTAAAAACGAAGCATTCCATGTTAACTTTAGTTGTTCATACAGCAATTCGTATTTTTCTAACGATTCTGAATGTAACAGTTGCCTCATATGTGTGTCATATACTTCTTTTATCAGAAGTTGTGGCGCCGCCGTTATTGTTAAGCCAAAATTTTACATCACGGAAAATGTGATTCCAGCATATCAATACTTTTGACATGTCTAAACTTGTATAGAAAGCATTGATAATACCGGTTACTCTGTCGGTAATGACAGGCACATTTCGTTTATTCAATCTGGGAATTTGCTCTTTAACAATATTTATAAATTGCTTATGACACTTTTGAAATTTTCTGTCAAGTAATACTATGAGAAACGCAATTGGGATTAACGTTTTTTTCTTCAAACATACAATGCTGAAATGCTAAAGTAGATACATAAAAATCACCAAGACACAATGTAGTATCACGATACAATGCAAATTGGTCATCTGATTTAACTTGCATAACATCATCAGAAAATGGGGCGCGTGTCTCATTCTGGAGTCGCTGATCTATTCTTCAATAAGTTCCACGACCGCGCAGTTCCATATGTGTTTAGATGCAGTCCATCTATACTCACCATTTTCAAAAAGGAAAACGATTGCTCCATACTAAATCAGGCACGAAATCGACTCACGTAACATGCGATTCACAGACGTTGCCATAGCGTTGATCTTGTCTAATGTCAACTGGCTGAGGACACACCCAAACAAATTCTCGTCTCTTGGAAGGATGCCGGATATCAGGCCTGGAATTCACCAACCATTCTTTAAACTAGTCTTAGACTTGAGCTCAAATACTGAAAATTCGTTCACAAATATTTCTATGACCGTCAAAGATAAACAATTGTAAGACGTTTCTATTTATTAGTATGCATCATATTTATACATAGCAGCTTGTTATGAACATTTATTTTGTAAACTGATAGAAATATTTGTGATTGAAAAATTTGCATACTTGAGCTTAAGTCTAAGAATATTCTCAAGAATGGTTGGTGAATTCAAGGCCAGGACTTTGGCACTTTAAGTATATTGATAGCCTAATAATAATAATAATAATAACAATAATAATTATTATAAATATAAAAATATAATATAAAATATATGAAGAAGAAGAGGAAGAAGAAAAGAAAAAGAAGAAAAAGACATTACCTAGGATTGAGGTCCTTTATATCGCTATACATGTCTACGAACTTCTGGTACAGGATGTCCTCGAAATCTTTTGGTAGATTGTTGATACCACAATGCACAACAACCACTGATTTTGCTGAATATATTCAACTATATGCTATTTACTTAGATATGCTCAAAAAAGTTTTTAATTATCTTTAATAAATAAATAATTAACAATGTCAGCGTTTTCTCAAAGGTCAGCGTTTTCTCACCAATTTTGGGTCCGCGCATAGCTGAAGTCGCTATGAAAGTCAGCGAATAGACTGGCCCCGATTATACATTTTAAACGGGCAGCGAGAGACCTGCGGTGCGGGACACCCATTATGGCATAGGTCTTTAACTGGATTATTATATATTTTATATCACCAGAAAGTCAAATAAATAACCTTTCTAATGATGTAGTTTTATTCCAAATAGCGATTAGATAAACAGGCAATATCTCGAGATAGAAATGAAATAAAACCCTTTTATTTTGGTTTCTTAACGAGTTTACGCAAATAACCATGCGTCTGTTTTTGGCCATGGTCCATCCATGTTATTAAATAAATATGTAAGTGATTTATATAATGAGAAAGCCAAACAGATCATCTTCCAAGTGGCCTATTTTATTTCGAATAACGATTAATTAAACGGGAGAGATCGCGAGTTGGAGAAAGTTTCCTGCGCTATTTTTGTTTTCTCAAAGCAATTTCGCAATCACCGTGCTATTTTATGCTTTTTGTCGCTGTATAAACAAATTTTGATTCATATTTAAATGACTGACAAATAAATCATCTTCATCGTGATGGTGTTGATGCATTTTCAAGCAAGGAAAATCTCGAATCGGCAAACAAAATGTAACGCAAATATATGTAATAGATAGAGAGAGTATGGTCTCATCGAGTTGATTGATTTAAACATCGAGATGGGCGAATGCTAATCAACGAGATGCGACCATTCTCTATTTGTTTTGTAGCATGTCTATTTCAACTGTCTGACATACTCTAACTTCCATAACTGGTAGTTATAGTACACCATTTATTCTAACAGGTGTCATTTTCAATTAAACGATTTACACGTTTGGAAATACAAAAGGAATTTCAGCGACCATGCTAAAAATATATTTTAACAACTGGCAACATCCCGAGTTGATTAAAATTAAAATTTTAGTTACATTGTGCTAATTCGTTTTCATTGTTTGAAATAAAAAATCTCGTGTTTAATGTATTCTCTTGTCATAACTAACAATTGAGAACTTAAAAAACACACAATCAAATAAAAATAAAACCGACAAACGTGTAAATGATAATTCGAACTGTTTGTTTCTTCGCGGTTTTAAAATCGTCTAATTTACAAACTTTTAATTAGCTAAGCTTCTTGACAGACCCGAAATGCAAATAGTCAACTCTATTTAATTCATCTGAATGATTGTAAAGTGCTCTCATTTCAAAGTTGCTCGTTCGCATTAAAAGGAATGTCGAAAAGGCAATTTTGTTAATGTTGATGATTTAGATCTTGATCTGTTGTTAGGCAAGTTTACCTCAAGTGAAAAAATGCATAAAAGTATGTAATATTACATAACATCCTGTCATAAAGTTTGGTGACTCCTGCACACACTAAATTACAATAAACACAAGGACACATATGGTAGGATATTGTACAGATACCCCATGGTGCGAGATCGAGTCCTGCGGATCCTTTATAACAAATTAAAGATTAAGATGTATAGATCGCCATTTTTCAGATAAAAAATCTCAAAATGACAAGTTTAAAAGTTACCTTTTTCTTACCATAAAAGTCATAACCCACTTAAAAACTACAGCAAACACTATTTCAATATGCCTTTTATTACTTGCAATCATCGACTATGGTACTATTACAGCGAAGAATAAACAAGAAGTTAACCAGGTAAAAAAAAAATAACATGATTGTCCAGGATTTTTTTTTAAGTGGCCAAGTTAAAAAAAGTTTTTTTGTTGAAACCAAATTAACAACCCACTGAAAAACTACAGCAAACACTATTTCAATATGTCTTTTATTACTTGCAATTATCGACAAGTATTATTAAAGTGAAAAAATAGAAGTTTACCCTTGTATAAAAATGAATATGATTATCAAGGATTATTATTTATTTTTTTTAAAAATGGCCAAGTTAAAAAAAATTGTTTTTGTTGAAACCAAATTCAAATCCACTTAAAAACTACGACAAACACTATTTCAATATATCTATTATTACTTGCAATCATCGACAGGTATGTTTAAGTGCAAACAAAAAAGTTAAAAACGAACATGATTATCCAGGAGATTTTATTTTTTCATAATTTGCCAAGTTTAAAAAGCATTTTTTTTTGTTAAAACTAAATTCATAACCCAATTAAAATCTTGCAATCATTGATAGGTATGATTAAAGTGCAAAAAAAAGTGTTTACCCTCCTACAAAAATGAACATGATTATGCAGGAGCAGTCTTTTTCCTAACCGGACATGCGCAGTGAAGCAGTCGTCTAGTGCGACACGTGTTTGACGTACGTCTGATGGAGACCGATCCCTGTCATTTCATTTCGGCAGCATTACCATGCCTGATCTTCATCAACATTTAACAGCACCTTCCTCTCACCAAGCACCGTTTTAACTTTGATATACGAGTATCAACTTTTTTTTATATTTTGGCATTGCCATGTGCAATTATTATAAAACTTGGACAGTAAGTTGCTGACATATACCAAACATCATACGCTGAAAATGAAACTAGGGTTTCAACATTAAAGCATCCCCACTCCCAGAAAAAACAATCTATCTAGAAAACCGGTTGTACTGTCGGTGAGAGAAACTCTTTTAAAAGAACAACTGCAATATGAAGCTGCGCGGATTTGTTACCAGCTTGACTTGATCCGTATCTATTAATAAATTAATCGTCGAAATTGGACGTCTTTCGCAAGGAGACAGACGAACATTTCAGAAACTTATAACTGTATTTAAGGCTAAAAATAACAAGTTGCCCGAGAGTGTAAATAACTTGTTTCCCCCGTTTGTTAGAGATATTAATAATTACAACTTTAGGAACTCCGATGACTGCGTAACACCGATAAGGAGAACCGAGTTATTTTCCAAATCATTTATCCCTTCGTCATTAGGTCATACACCACTATTGCATTTTACATAGGGTTACATTATAGCCTTTTGGCCCTAAAACACATTTTACATACCCAAGGGAACCTTTTAGGCTACTTTATTAAAAAATAATTGGGGGGTTTGTAATGCTTTTACCTACTTTCGGTTTGATGAAGCACGACCGTCGGGCTCGCAGCAAATAAATGTGAATTTCTGACAATTTACTATTTATTATACCTGCAATTTTCTCAATAAAATAGCCCATATGCAAGAACAAATACAGTTGTTGTTTTTTTGTCACCTACACATATTATTTTGACATTTTATGTACATCAGTTATTATTAAGGCAATCAGAAAATAGCTCTTTCGAAAAAGATATACCCTAATCGACCTATACTTTTTTCAGCCAATAAGTAGCCCCAAAACGATAGTGGTATGTGATCTTTGGAATAATCTACCTACACATGTTCGTGAATTCGTATCATTAAAGGCATTAACATGTTGTCTCCTCAATACAATGTTGAAGTGTCCCACTGTCCCGTCGTTTTATTTTTGCGGCTCACGATCACTTTCTGTAATTCATGCTCGCAGTCGAAACAGTAACCCACAGACATATTAATAATAATTGTTATTAGGTCTGTGAGTAACCTTAATGGTGATTTGTATTTGAACCATTTACGCTTATCACCAACATGCGACTGTGGATAAGACAAAGAAGGTGTTTTTTCTTTTTAAATGTCGTCGATGTATTGAACAGAGGCGTAACCTGCTGTGTGTGTGTGTAGTTCTAAGGTTTATAGTCCGTCCGCCAACGAACACGGCAAGGTATACCTGACGCGATGGGCACCATAGAGTCTGGACTTTAGGCGTAACCTGCTTACATCAACCAGACTGTTCCACCCGTTGAACGTTGAAAAATTGTGTGTTGGCAATACAGATTTTAGTGATAAAGAAAAGAAAATTGTTTTTCTACTGTGAAAACATATATAAAAGACACCAGGCGTTTTAACTAGTGTATAAAAACAACTCAGCAGTGTGTTCGGACTGACCCTATGTACTCTTATTAAAACATATTCTTTTTCTCCTCCTTATTCTCTTTTTTTTTACCCAACTATCGTGAAAACTGTTTGCGTCTACATGTGTAAACTTTATTTCATTTATTCTCTGTATTCATTGTTACTTAATATATTTACTATAGCCATAACATTACAATTGTTCTTTGCAATTTAAATTGTATTGGGAAGGGCCGTAACTAATGTTGTAAGAACTTGTGGCCCGGCCCATTTGCATACTTTGTAAAAAATAAAATGCAAAACAATATGTTTAAACCATCTAGAAAAGCTCTGTTAACTAGTTTCGCCAAACACACAGGCACTCACCTTTCACATTTTGGAAAACCCGGCTTTAACGCCACCAGACGTTTCTCTCTTGTTTTAAAAAATAAAGCTGCTCTAATTTCCATAATGCATGAAGGATTGCGCCCCTTATCTTCAAACGTTTGTTAGATTATCCTGGCTGAAATAAGCAGGCCACAAAAGTGTTCGGTAGCATTATAGAAGTGGAAAACCTTACAATGTCACTGTGTTATAATGTGTGTATGTATTATATCGTATATCGTCATAATATGTGTACGAGGGTGCTTCAAAAAGTTCTGTCACTAGGCACATATTTTTTGAACTGGATATCACACTGAGATAAAGTAATGTATTTATAGTACTACTGGTTCGTTGTCTTAAATTCCTCAACAAAAATGAAAAAAATCCGGTTATTTATACCCCTGAATTACCTCCCCCTACCACACCTTTTGGATACTGGCATCTCTGAAAAGTCCTTGTTACAAAACGTTGTAAAAATTATTTGAATAAGTCTATGCTTTTTAATTTTCTTGTACGCCATCTGTTGTTATTCACCCATAATCCCTGAAAATTATTGTCGAGAATTCGGAAAGGTCTTGCTGCAAACCAGATATGAGTGAATTCATATCCCTTAATTTTAGCAGAAATAACACTGATTTTCTTAATTTTGTTTACGGAAATGTTATAATATCTTTTAAATGTCGTAATTATTCTCATAGGATTAATATGTTTTCATATTTGTTTACAAAGCATAGTCCTTCAGTGTTTAAATTTCATATTCAACACATTATTGTAGAATTTTGTACAATGTTTAGAGAAAATATTGATCAACCAAAAACGCTATTTCAGAAGATTGCCCTTCCATTTAATGTCCATTTATCATTAAATTAATTTTACACGTTAGCTTAAAATGTTAATTTCTAAGACAATGCCTGTTCATCTACCATGCTTAAATTCTGAATCTTGTAATGCACAGATATAACTGGTAATGTACGAGAAATTTCAAAGGTCTTCGACAAGTACTTAAAGAAAAACTGGCATTTAAAAAAGTAACAGTTAACAAACCTGAAAAAAACTCAGGACGAAAATGCCTCAGTGTGTATTAGTGATGTGTATTAAATGTTCCATAACTTTCGTTACACAAAATATACAGCATTCATTTTACCATCATTGGAATGGTATTGAAAATCTCGTTCATTTGGTATCAAACACCAACACTCACAACGAGCACATAATTGTTAAAACGCGTTAGTGACAGAACTTTTTGAATGACCCTCGTATGTATTATATCGTCATAATGTGTGTATGTATTATATCGTATACCATCATAATGTGTGTGTGTGTGTATTATATCGTATATCATCATAATGTATCGTATATCATCATAATGTGTGTATGTATTATATCGTATATCGTCATAATGTGTGTATGTATTATATCGTTATAATGTGTGTAAATATTATATCGTATATCGTCATAATGTGTGTATGTATTATATCGTCATAATGTGTGTATGAATTATATCATCATAATGTGTGTATGTATTTTATCGTTATAATGTGTGTCTGTATTATATCATCATAATGTGTGTATGTATTATATTGTCATAATGTGTGTATGTATTATATCGTTATAATGTGTATATGTATTATATCGTCATAATGTGTGTATGTATTTTATTGTCATAATGTATGTATTTATTTTATCATCATAATGTGTTTATGTATTATATCGTATATCGTCATAATGTGTGTATGTATTATATCGTTATAATGTGTATATGTATTATATCGTCATAATGTGTGTATGTATTATATTGTCATAATGTGTGTATGTATTATATCGTATATCGTCATACTGTGTGTATGTATTATATCGTTATAATGTGTATATGTATTATATCGTCATACTGTGTGTATGTATTATATTGACATAATGTGTGTATGTATTATATCGTATATCGTTATAATGTGTGTATGTATTATATCGTATATCGTCATATTGTGTGTATGTATTATATCTTTATAATGTGTGTATGTATTATATCGTATATCATCATAATGTCTGTATGTATTATATTGTCATAATGTGTGTATGTATTATATTGTCATAATGTGTGTATGATTATATCGTATATCGTCATAATGTGTGTATGTATTATATCGTTATAATGTGTATATGTATTATATCGTCATAATGTGTGTATGTATTATATTGTCATAATGTGTGTATGTATTATATCGTTATAAAGTGTGTATGTATTATATCGTATATCAAAATAATGTGTGTATGTATTATATCGTCATAATGTGTGTATGTATTATATCGTATATCGTCATAATGTGTGTATGTATTGTATGTGTTATATCGTATATCGTCATAATGTGTGTATGTATTATATCGTATATAGTCATATTGTGTGTATGTATTATATCGTCATAATGTGTGTATGTATTATATCGTTTATCGTCATAACGTGTGTATGTATTAAATCGACATAATGTGTGTATGTATTATATCGTTATAATGTGTGTATGTATTATATCGTATATAGTCATAATGTGTGTATGTATTATATTGTCATAATGTGTGTATGTATTATATCGTATATCGTCACACTGTGTGTATGTATTAAACCGACATAATGTGTGTATGTATTCTATCGTTATAATGTGTGTATGTATTATATCGTATATCGTTATAATGTGTGTGTATTATATAGTCATAATGTGTGTATGTATTATATCGTATATCGTCATAATGTGTGTATGTATTATATCGTCATAATGTGTGTATGTATTATATCGTATATCGTCATATTGTGTGTATGTATTGTATGTGTTATATCGTATATCGTCATAATGTGTGTATGTATTATATCGTATATCGTCATAATGTGTGTAGGTATTATATCGTCATAATTTGTGTATGTATTATATCGTATATCGTCATAAAATGTGTATGTATTATATCGACATAATGTGTGTGTGTATTGTATCGTATATAGTCATAATTTGTATATGTATTATATCGTTATAATGTGTGTATGTATTATATCGTATATCGTCATAACGTGTGTATGTATTATATCGTATATCGTCATAATGTGTGTATGTCTCATATCGTATATCGTCATAATGTGTGTATGTATTATGTCGTATATAGTCATAATGTGTGTATGTATTATATCGTTATAATGTGTGTATGTATTATATCGTATATCGTCATAATGTGTGTATGTATTATATCGTTATAATGTGTGTATGTATTATATCGTATATAGTCATAATGTGTGTATGTATTATATCGTCATAATGTGTGTATGTATTATATCGTATATCGTCATAATGTGTGTATGTATTATATCGTTATAATGTGTGTATGTTTTATATCGTATATGGTCATAATGTGTGTATGTATTATATCGTATATCGTCATAATGTGTGTATGTATTAAATCGACATAATGTGTGTATGTATTATATCGTTATAATGTGTGTATGTATTATATCGTATATCGTTAAAATGTGTGTGTATTATATAGTCATAATGTGTGTATGTATTATATCGTATATTGTCATAATGTGTGTATGTATTATATCATCATAATGTGTGTATGTATTATATCGTCATAATGTGTGTATGTATTATGTCGTCATAATGTATGTATGTATTATATCGTATATCATCATAATGTGTGTATGTATTATATCATCATAATGTGTGTATGTATTATATCGTATATCGCCATAATGTGTGTATGTATAATATCGTTATAATGTGTGTATGTATTATATTCTATATCGTCATAATGTGTGTATGTATTATATCGTATATCGTCATAATGTGTTTATGTATAATATCGTATATCGTCATAAATTGTGTATATATATTATCGTTATAATGTATGTATGTATTATATCGTATATTGTCATAATGTGTGTATGTATTTTATCGTATATAGTCATAATGTGTGTATGTATTATATCGTATATCGTCATAATGTGTGTATGTATTATATCGTATATCGTCATAATGTGTGTATGTATTATATCGTCATAATGTGTGTATGTATTATATCGTATATCGTCATAATGTGTGTATATATTATATCGTATATTGTCATACCGTATGTATTATATCGTATATCGTCATATATAGGGTATAGAAAAATTGTTAATAAACCTAAACCCTCATAAAGCTGCAGGCCCAGACCAAATGAGACCGATCGTACTGAAAAATCTCGCCAAAGAGATTTCTCCAATCCTACAGAAGATTTTCCAGAAATCAGTTAAAACTGGAGAATTACCCTTAATATGGAAAACTGCCAATGTAGCCCCGGCATACAAAAAAGGCGATAAGTCCAATGCTGCAAACTATCGTCCAATATCCCTTACCTGTATTCTATGTAAAACCCTTGAACATGTTATCGCCTCCTCCATTACAAAACATTTCACTAATATTGGAACTTCTATGATCTCCAACATGGCTTTAGAGAAAAAAGGTCTTGTGAAACGCAGCTAACAATGCTTGTGGATGAACTGTACAAATCAGTGACCTCCAAGAAGCAAGTAGACCTTATACTACTTGACTTCAGCAATTCTACATCATGTACATTATGATTTATAGATTTTGTTGTAAATAGACGTCGAACAACAAGGATATGATATTTTCTATAGCATCGTTAACAATATGTACTGACCATGCGAACACATACAAATAACTCCTACAATATTCATTTGAATTACATCAAATCGTAAACTATAAATAAATCATACATCTTTACAATATTCATTTGGAGCATTCCCTTTTGCCTCGTGTATGCCAGTTTCAATTATCCATAGTCATGTGTTGAGTATACATAAATATCATTAAAAAAGCATGCAGCATGGAGTGACCTTTTCAATTACTTGCACACACTGACAATGTCTATTTGATAGGTCATCACAAAGTTGAAATATTCATAACCGGATTAAGTGGGTAATTCAGAACATCTTTGGATAAATGAAACTGGAATGGGCAATTTAACATATTTCATTTAAATTGAAATAACGATCATTGACACATATGGATACCTCGATACTTATTAGTTGGATTACTTTGTTGGTAAGTATATCTTCTACATTGTTGTTATTGTTAAAATAATAATAGGTTAGTTTACATATCAGACAACGAGAAAAGAGCTATAGTGTAACATAATAATTCAATCATTTAGCATATACATAATTATAAAAGTTTACATCAATAGCTTCCAATTACCAAGTATTTGTACTTTAGCGACAAACGTATAATACTGTGGTTACTCTTGGCATAATTTGTAACTTCAACACCGTCGTATTATATCTAGGTTTTTACATTTGTCAAGACAATATCTATAAACACACTTAACTTCTTAAGTTTTTGTTCATTATTTGTATTCATCACTTCCTCGAATTTAATTATATTTGGCCGTTTAAAATAGTATGAATGTATATGTGTTTTTCTTTCTTCTTTAAAGTGTTTACAAACAAGCAGATAATGGTATTCATCTCCTACTTCTTGAGAATCACATAGCATACAGAGTCTTTCGTTGAGGGGTTTACTATGCCATCTACCTGTTTCGATAGGTAGTCTATGATTTCTTGTGCGAAATTTCAAAATTTGCCTGGAAAAATATGTAGAAAGAATAGATAAGTAATTGCTTTTTTGAAAACAATTTTTAAAGATTCTATAGATACTGCTAGATGATGATATATTAACGGTTGATAGCCATTTTTGTATAAAAACGTCTTTGAATTTTTGATTTAATGACTTAACCAGCCATTTAGCATTTATAAATGTTTGCGAGTTCCAGACACCTGAATAACCTGACGAGCAAATTAAGTGTTTAACATTATCAATCCACGTGGACTGTATTTGTTTAGTATCATAAAGTACAAACATGACCGAGTATAACAAAGTGGACAGTTTTTCATTTTCATTATTTTCAATTAATTTTGTCCAGAAAGAAACAGTTCGAGTTTGGATCTCGACATTTAGAGGCATTACACCTAGTTCTCCATATATCATTGAGGAGGGTGTTGAACTTTTTAAACTGAATGCATACATTAAATACTGGCTAAGAGCGGTCAATACTGATAACGTTATTATAAAGCACGTGTATGAAAGCGCAAAATCTGACTGTGAAAGGGGATTAAAAAATTGGGTGTCAAAAGTCATGTCATTACTAAATAGTAGTGGTTTCATGTATGCATGGCTTGACCCAAGCTCACTAAATGCAATACATTTTGTACCGATATACAAACAACGACTAATAGATAATTATGTCCAAAACTGGTCAACCGACCTTGAAACGAATAGAGTGCTAACTCTTTACAAATCTGTTAAACACCATTTTGAATATGATAATTACCTAGATATATTGCATACCAGGCGCGATCGCAGTGTGGTAACCAGATTACGCTTGTCCTCTCATAGTTTAAGGATCGAGACAGGGAGGTATTCTCGTGAAAGGTTAGAAAGACATGAACGGATATGTCAAATATGTAACACTAATGATATAGAGGACGAGTTCCATTTTGCGTTAATATGTCCTATTTATAATACAATCAGAAGTAAATATATAAAACGATATTATAGCCATAGGCCTAGTATGTTTAAATTCATTGTTCTCCTTCAGTCAACAAACAAAAAAGATGTTATCAATTTTAGCAAATACATCTCAGAAGCTTTCTCTTTAAGACGTACCATGATAAATAACTTATAATCTCGTTCATCCTCACTTATAATACAATTGTTCTATTGTACCGTATTAGATTTTGATTCCTATATATATATATATATTTTTTTTTTCTCCGTGATATATCTCCTTTTTTTCATATTAATTCATAAATTAATGAACCTGTACTAATCTTGTTATTGTGGTCAAATTATATTTGTAAAATGTATGTTTATATGATGAAAAACTATGTAATAGTTTAAGTCAATAAAATTTCTTCTTCTTCTTCTTCATATTTATAGAATTTAAGTTGTACTCGTTCAATAATATCAATATTACCAAAACCCCATAATTCGGATCCATATAGTAAGACTGGTTTTACCATTTTATCAAATAGATCTATTTGTATGTCAACAGGCAAATTTAGAAATCTTATTCGCTTTAGAAGTGCAAATAGAGCTTTATTTCCTTGTTCTGCAATATGTTTTTTTGCAACTGTATATGCCCCACTCCGGGCCAAAAACAATCCTAGATATTTATATTCCTTGACAATTTCTATTTCTTTATTCCGAAATATAAACTTGAGATTCTTTTTAGGTTTTCCTTGACTGAAAATAACTACTTTAGTTTTCAAAATATTAACCGTTAAGTTCCATTTAGTACAATATGTGTCAAAGGCATTTAGGGCGTTTTGTAAATTCTTTTCATCATCACTAAACAGCACAGTATCATCAGCATAAAGAAGTACAAACAGTTGCAAATATATATAAAAATCATCGTTTCTGGCCTAACAACTTATCCCATTTACTTTAGCGCTCAGGTATGTCTCAAGATCGTTTACAAATACGGAAAATAGAAAAGGGGATAAGTTTTCGCCTTGACGAACTCCATTATTACATTCAAAAAATTCAGTGCTACCTTCACTGGTCATTACTTTAGATTTTATTTCAGCATACATGTTACGAATGAGATTAAAACATTTCCCATTGATTCCTTCATTTAAAAGTTTTATCCATAAACCTTCTCTCCATACTGTGTCAAATGCTTGCTTAAAGTCAATAAAACAGCAATACATTTTTTTCTTACTTGATTTAACAATATCTAGAAGACAGTTTATAATAAATAAGTTATCTATCGTGGAGTGATGTTTCCTAAATCCTGCCTGCGATGATTTAATAATGTTATATTTTTCTGCATATTTATTAAGTCTTGAATTCAAAATGGACGTAAATAATTTCCCAAAGCAGCTTAGAAGTGTAATAGGTCTATAATTTTCTGGCAATTTAGAATCGCCTTTATTTTTAAAAATTGGTTTGATAACGCCAATGGTCCAGTTTTCTGGAATAATTCCCTTATCAAAGATGCAATTAAACAGTTTTACATATATAGGTAACATTATATTTATTGTGACTTTTAACTGTTCATTTACTATGTTATCAAGTCCCGAAGATTTGCTATTACGCAGGTCTCGCACAGCTGACCTTAGTTCATCTTCAGTTATAGGCTGATTGATCTCTTCATTTATTTCTTGATATTGAGGTGAATTTATATTATGGTCATATGCAAGTTGGGGATCAATGTAAGTTTGTTTAGATAAATCAGTATAATTGGCATAAGTGTTACTTGCGTTAAGATTTTGGCTAGGTAGAAGGTGATCTTCTCTACATTCCATTGGAGTCATAGTGACTGGAGGATCCACTCTTCTGTTTGAGTCTTTAAAAAATGTATATAAGTCGTCAATCGGCGCTGAGACGTTTGTTTTCTTGACCTTTGAATTTATCACTTTCCAAAATTGCTTAGGGTCAGATCTTTTTAAGCCCCTAATTGCTACGATTGTATCGTTCCTGAAGCATCTATAACTTATAGATAATGTATTTTTATATTGTTTACTAACTGTTTTCAGTAAAGTTTTATAATACTCTGTTTTGTATTTATTATATAGATTTCTCGTTTTATGATACAGGTTTCTTGCAATCTTACAGGGGCGATCAAACCAAGGGGTTTTATATTCATTGTTCTGTTTAAATTCTTTAGAATAAGTTGAATAACCAAATGCTTTTTCAGAACACGTTTCAAAAAGTTGACTTATACTATTTACAATTTCATTGATATCATGTTTTGTTATAGCGTTCTTGTCGATCATTCTATTAACGTTTGTCTCAATCTCCGATACACATATTATATCAAAATGTTCAATAAATTGTTCAGGTTTGTCAGAGTCCCATATCTTAGGCTTTTCAAAACCGGTTCATTGTTTACACAGTTATCTCTTATACGACTGGTGTCTTTACAATTGTGCAGTGAAATAGAGACGGGACAGTGTACATCAGAGTATAATGAGGAAAAATCTAGTACTTCAAAATCACAAACATTCTCTATAACACACGAAGTTGATATAAAATAGTCAATAGTGCTTTTATTTTTACAGGTAAACTTTGGTTCAATAGCTTCATTTCCATACCTACCATTTAAAATAAACAAATTATTATTTTTACACACATCTAACAGTTTGTAACCAAATGAATTCAGTGTTTTGTCTAAATTATTTCTAATAAGTGAAAGCATTGATTTTTCAAAACAGCCAAAGGCCTTATCACTTTCATCTTGTATAATCTCAAGACCATATAAATATGAAATGTGCTTATCAACTTTTGTAAAGTCACACAGGCTCCCTGTTCTTGAGTTAAAATCTCCAAATAAAAGTATATTACTAGAGTCAGTGCAATATCTTAATATTTCCTCTTGGAGTTCAATAAAGGGGTCATCATTTACAAATCGCGAGCCATTTGGTGGTATATAAATAATGCCACATTTAATATCTTCATTATTTTGACTTGAATAAATATGTTTTGAGATTGTAAACCATAGAACAAATTTGCTAGTTTTTGAATGGTCAATTTTAACAAATGGAAGTATATCATGTTTTAACAATTAACACAATTCCACCCGATCTACGTTTAGAAATACGGCTTCTATTATTAAAAAATATGTCATAACCAGGAATTTCTATCGTATCTATATCATCTGTTTTACTTTTCTGTTTGCCAATTATGTCATATCGTTTTATCAATTCTAAAAAATCAGGGCATCTCATTTTCGATACAAGTCCACACACATTTAACGATAACAACTTTAAATTAAAAGTAGTGTCTAGTCTCGGGGAAAGATCACTCTTATTTGAATGGGGATTATCAAAAGCATAATGTCCCGTGCTGTTTATAACACTTGTATCGGTCGATTTTGCTACGACAGTAATACAATGGCCTTTGTTTGATGAACAATAGTCGTCTCCCACGGACCCCTACTCCTGACTTACATTTGGCGAGATGACCGACATTTCAGTGTCAATTATACTGCTAGCGCTCGTGCCGGTATGTATAATTGGTCCATTTAGGAGCGTAGCGCAATCAGCTATTAAGGGTAGTGTCCCGTTTAAAGGTACTGGCATCGAAATCACGACTTCGCTAACTGTAAGTCTTGTTGTTTTTTCGTTTTGGTTATTTGGAAGGAAAACACTATTGTTGTTATCTTCCTTTTGTTTCTTAGGTGAAACACTGTTATTCACGGGTGAAGTAGCCTTCTTCTTTCCATTTATGGGTGTTGACGTAACTGGTGTTTCGGTGCTGCCTTCTATTAACGGCGAAAACATGTTCCAGGTAGGTATTGCGTTACCTCTTGGAGTTTGGTGGATTTTGTCCTTTGATATCGACCATGAGTGGTTGTGTTCTGGTAACGTGCGATTTTGTGTTCCTTGAATTTCTGTCATATGCTGCTGCTGCTGCTGTCGTTGTTGTTGTTGTATTTGTTGTACTTGTTGCAATAATGTCTGTCTTTCCATGCGGCGTTGTTCACCTTGTTCTTGTTGTTGTTGTTGTTGACGTTGTTGTGGTTCTTGTCTATGGTGACCCTGGCTTATTTGGTGTTGTTGTTGGTAATGCTGCTGCTGGTCATTTTTGTTTTTATACACTGGTTTTATATACCGCCTTGTTTCGGTCACTTGTTGCACATTGCATTGTTGATTAGTGGTTTCTGGGATAAATTGTTTTCTATTTATGAAGAGCTTATCACGCACTAGTTTTACATTGTTTCTTTTGTCCATTCGAGCTAGTTTTGCCTCTTGGTACAAATCTTTCCTCTTATTTTCAATTTCAATTGGGTAGTGCTCCTTTATTCTGAACTGTGTCCCGATTAACGTTTTTGGTGCTTGTTGTCTCACGTGCTCCTTGTCCTTGTAACTGTTAAATTTAGCAATTATTGGTCGGGGAAATTTATGTTCACGATTATATCTACCCAGTCTGTGAACGCGGTCAAACTCGATGTCTTTTGTTATGTGCATTTCGGACTGAATAAATTGTTTGATTATGTCTTCACAATTCTCGTACTGACCAGATGCCAAGTGTGACTCAGGTATCCCTGTGAAAATTAGATTTTCTCTCATGCTCCGCCATTGTACGTCAATTAATTTATCCTCGGTTTCGGATTGTTTACACTTTATGTCATTTTGATTCTTTTCGAGAATGTTTACTTTTTCAAGTAGATTTATGACAGCTGTGTCTGTTTGTGCGTTTGCTGACAGCATATCATCGCAAATGTCGCTATATCCGTGTATTGTCTGGTCATATTCAACGACTTTGCTTTTCAGTGACGTCATTTCAGTTTCAATTTTGTTTATTTTAGAGTTTTGGTTGGTCATTTCCTGTTTTAACTTGCTAATTTCTTTCATTTCAGCCTCCATATTCGCCATTCTTTTATTTTGATTTTCAAGTTGCCCCTCGATTGTATGCCACCGTTTGTTTTGATTTTCCAGTTGACCAGTGATTGCTTGCAACTGATTCCCCAAAGAAAAAAACATTCAGGGAGTGCATGCCCCCAGAACCCCCTTGCGACATACCTACGCTACTGGTGGGTGTCGCAAGGTTAGGTTCAAGTGGGTAGGATACCTAGAGATATTGGAATGAAACCTGATGTTTGTGTGTCAAACATTTTGAATTGACATTGCAGTACATCTTTGCCTTGATTTGCATCATATCGTCAGAATAAAGGTGACACTTCATCTATTGCTACAAGAGCGTGCACAGGCCCTCTTTTACAATAAACTTCATTGCATGTATGTTTCCAGTTGCGACAAAATTGCATAAGAATTTAAATTATAGAAAAGACTACTCTGGAAAGAAAAGATCCCATTTCGTGAGCGGTTAATCCCCTTCCATTATGACTGGTCTAGTTTGATGATTAAATAGCATCCACCATCCTAACAGATACGTAATAAACCGTTTTAGTTTTCTGGTCCTAATAACAATTATCAGGTATGTTGTATGCTGTATGTTGTATGTTGTATGCTGTATGGTGTATGCTGATCAAGAATTTGAAGTGCTTTTACTAACTCCGAAGAAAACAACACTCTTGAAGTGCTCGTACACTTCTAAGTTTAAAATTATTGTGCACTGTTTATACAATGAGAGGATTTAAAAACGCAACACTTGTATACTTCATAATGCATGTTGAAATAAATGTGCCATACTTTTTATACATGTATTATATTACTGGGAATAACGCAATTTAAAATAAAAATCATCGAACCATAAAGACCGATTGGGTGTGACTGAAACCACGTTTTGCACGGGCGCGCTACATGAACTACTGTTCCGGGAAATAATCGATACAATTAATCAAATTGATAATCGGATTAGATTCAGTCACCGCACAGACATATTAATAAATTAATTGTTATTAGGTCTGTGGTCACCGCTTTGAAGAACGCGTTTAAGCATATTATAAAGAACAGTTATTTCTTAATTCTGAAATAATTCTAATACATCCGCACTATGCAGCCAACACAGACCTTAAAAGAAATATGTCTGTGGCCTAGTTTAAAATATCTCGTTATATTCAACGGTATATCACTGTAATGTTTGCAACGTTATGAGAAGTTCAATTGATAACAATAATTTCACTCACCCTTCGGGCTCTTAAAAAGGGCGAGTGAATTATTGTTTACACTTAAACGACAAACCCTGATATATTATACGATAATTCACCGTAAAGGATGTTCTATTTCTATTCTAATACCCCTAAAATGCGAAAATAGTGCACACAAGTGAAATATTTCGCATTAATTTTCTTACCCAAACAGTGATATATTACATGTTTCATTAGTTTAATATCGAGTACTTATACCACACCGTATACTAGTAACCGGAAATCACCAAGTCGGGCGTTGTTTCAAATCGGTTCCGATTTTAACGCGATGACGAAACGGTAGGTATTTTTATTTTACTTATACCTATGTATATTGATTGATATATCAAACATTTAGTACGCTGGGATATTCAGATATGTTTGTAGATTATAGCATGCATTTTTAGTCTATATTAGTGGAAAATAGACGAGTTATTTCCTGAACACTTACTAAGGTTTACACGAGAAGCACAATTTACACACTTTCAAGCCAAAACTCGCCCCTTTGCGCATAGTTCGGAGTTTGTTTTCACTCTACCGATTAAATCTATAACCACTGGAGAGCACACGTGTGAAATTTCAGAGTTTTCCACCCAGTAGTAAAGGAGATATTAACATTTCTTTGATCGAGACGAAGGAAATTTGGCAGTCGTTGCAGTCTTATCGAGATGGCGCTAAAGTCGGGTTACCGAATTATAAGACAGTCGTTGAAATCGGGATACATTTTGCTTAAAATAACTTAAAATTATCACTAAAACGATAGATTTTGGAATATTAACATATTTTAGTTGACATGTTAGATAATTTTCAAGACATTTACACACTGCATTAGTAAACGGAGTCCACGACGTGTTTTGATCTTCATTCATTCTTGAAGGATGATAATATATAACCTTGCAATCTGTATTCAGAGTTTTCTTACAACACAGTCAATGTCTAACAACTAAATATCGTTTCAACCAATGTACTTTGGTACCAAGGATGTGTCAGCTTTTTTTTAAACATAGTATGTGCCATGGATATATATTGGATTTTTGTGTGTGTTTTTCAAAATGCGAAAAAAATTCTCCAGAGTGTTATAATACACGACAATAATATTTGCTTGAATATTACATGTTTTACAGTTTAATGCACGGAAGTTCTAGTTAATGTTGTTATGGTCATATATATAATAATATTGCCGTTTACCAGTTCGTCTGATTTTGACCTGCCGTTTAACAGTTCGTCTGATTTTGACATGCCGTTTACCAGTTCGTCTGATTTTGACAGAACAAGTATTGACACCTTTTGATTGTCGCCTGCTTCTGCATCATCTACGCTCCCCCCCACCCCCACTCATCCCCCACCACCCCCTCGATCCCCCGCTTGTTGGTTTAGGCTCGTTTCCCAGAAATCGCTTAATATTTCTATAATATTTCTATGAACAACTACACATATTAACTGTCATAGCAGCCCTTTTTTGTTAGACTTTGAATAATTAAGCTCATATCTTAGAAGCCGCTTAAAACTTCCCGCAAGCATGCACTGTCATGAAAGGGAGTAATGGAAAACAAGTGTCATTAAACTGGAATTATTCCGCCTTTTCGACATAGAATTACGAATATTATCCTCTTTTTTAATATTTTAGAAACACCTTAAATGATTTCAACGAAACTTTACACATGTATTAGCAACCTTTAAGTACAAGTGAAAATTACTCTAGGGATCTCTTAAACATATGTAAAGTTTTATCAAGGTCCGTGACATAGGAGCGCCTGCACAGCAATTTGGTGCGGTTATATAATTCATGATGTCAATTTCTTTTAATTGAAATACTGCTTATGAAGAATGTTTACTTAATTGTCTTCATGCCAAAATACTATTATAGCTTTGATGGCATATTGTAATGGACGTTTTTCTGTAGTTTTACTTTGGTAACATTGTCCGAAAGTCTTTCTGGATGACTTAGTCATGCCAACAGAAATATATGAACGTGGTACATGTAATGTTTTAGTTGGCAGTAGTATTTCCCAGGGATGCCAGGGTTAGTAGTTATTTTTTATAGTTTGTTTCAGTTTTGTAAAAAAACAAACATGTTTATTGCTTTTTTTTTGTCCGTCGAGTCCGATTGCGGAGAGCTCGACATAGCGATCACTTTTGGATTCGGTGTAAGTGCGTCCGTGCGTGATTCTGTCTGTCCGTCCTGATTACGTCCAAGTTAAGGTAAACGTTCTGTTGACTTCTAACATAGAGATACATAATTTTATATTGCCTAAACTGTATCAATCCACCTGGCATGGTGAACTACTTTTGTTGTCGCTGTAAAGTATTCCGAAATATAGGTCACTTCCGGTATTGGTTATAAATTAAGACTCTAAACTGCCGCCGGGAATTGAACTCACGATCTTCCGCATTCAGTGGGACCTTCTACCACAAAGCTACCGGTGCGCACTTAGAAATGTACACACACGTATTGTTCACGTTTGTTTTTAAAAAGAGAACATAATTGCTCATAGAGGAATTAAAGAAATCAGATTTTAAATGTGTTTTTTTTTATGTTCATAAACAAATCATAAAAATTATATATACAATTAAAAATAAACTTAAAAAGAAAAACTCCAAAAAAAAACAAAAATATAAAAATATAAAAAAATAACATGTTATTTGTTGAAAACAAACATATTTAATGTTTTCCTGAAAAAAAAATCTGTATGTTATTTTTTAAATTCTATATAATTTGTTTTAGTTCCCACCCTTGATACTACCACCTGTGGACAGAACTTTTGCAAACACAACGTTTATCCTCTACCGGCTTTAAATTAATTTTTACAGTATAGCAAATCGTTCAAACATCTAACTTTTTTGGAACATTTTATGAAAATTGGCACACTCTTATGTTTTTTAAATATTTTATTCAGAACGCATACTACTGTACGAGATGAGGTTTAAAAATTTACCTCATTCCAACTCATAAATAAATAGAAATGTTTTCATGGGACACGGATGTCCCCACTGAAAAGAATTCAGTGGAAAAGGTAAAGTCTGACAAAAAAGGGCCGTAACTCTGGTAATACACTATCGATTTTTATGCGGAATCGATATGCACATCTTGAAATCATAGGTAAGCATCAGGTAAAGTTTCGAAATAATCGGTTGAAACTGTGGAAGGAGATAGACACCCACACTTTTCGGGACGGAAGCAAACTCGGACAGACAGATGGGCGGACATGGCTAGCGCTATATGCCCCATCACCATTCGGTGGATAGAAGAATTGATCGCCAATATACCTATTAAACATTGTGTAAACTCGCGGCATTCCTTAGTTTTTCTACATAACTTGCATTTGGAAAGGTTCAGTGAAAAGTGTGTTTGCATATTGCTAAATGTTGATTATATTCTACCATAAAATAGCTAAACATATGGCAGAATAACGAAGAAAACCCAAAGCTAAACATGTAATTTATTTAATATATCATATCAGGTTTAAAGTCAAAATGATGCCCGATATATACATCGAGATGCTGATTTCAATGCTTGATACGACTTCAAAACTACCGTGTGTCCCTTTAAAGTTGCAGTTAAATCAACTACTGAGCGCTGTAAGATAAAGAATGATTCAGTATATGGTGTACCAATGAGGAAAAGTCAGCTGTAAGTCGCTTTGAAAAGGCCATTATCGGCTCTAAAATAAAACACCGGTTTGAGACCGTCATTGTCAGGTATACCCATGCCAAATGTGTAATATTGAAGCGTTAATCTGTTATCATATTGTGTGGCATTTTGTAAACGGACGGACGGACGGACAGACAGATGGAAACCAAACCTATCACATACAGTAAGCATATGTACTAAAAGAACGATAGTCGCTTTGTATATCGACCTATCATAGTGCCTTTCAACAAACTATATCGTAAGTTGCTGTCAAAATATGATTCTAGACAAACTGAAACTGGTTATTGAATAGCATGTTATGGGCGTAAACATTTGTAATTTGGATTCACTACAGTTTTGTAACCTGGACGATACTACTATGAATATTTATGTGAATCGTGCATGTTAATACAACGTAATTGTGTGATGATTATGATGATGAAAATGATAATGATGTTAATGTGGTGATGATTGGATTGATGAGATGATATTGGTATTGCCAATTAGGTGACGATAATATCAATGATCAATGAATGTTTTTTTACGCTTTTGTAATGATGGATGATGACTATGTTTATATGTTTTGATGACGATAATAACAAGTCAGTCTTTATATGAGTTAATGTCACATTATCAAGTATTTAGTGAATGCACCAACTTAAGTTATTATCTGATTTTATGGATGATCTTCGTTTCGAGTTCGAAGATAGCATACTAAATGTTTGTTATATCAATAAATATGCATAGCTATAAGTAAAATAAAAATACTTACCGTTTCGTCATCGCGTTAAAATCGGAACCGATTTGAAACAACGCCCAACTTGGTGATTGCCGGTTACGTGTCGTCTAGTGTATATAGATATACGTTGCGCGGCGGCAAGTCTCAGAGATGCCTGGCTATATTATATTAGTGTCAAGTGTCCACAATTAACACACTTTATCAACGTTTCTTGGAAATTGATAATGTTCGTGACAGACTTCGACCTGGCCAAAGGTAACACCACATGTCCAAGATGCCAATATCCAAACCCTACATCGGGGAGACACGTTTTGAACATCTAGTGCTACAGCAAGGACAACACGTGGACTAAACGGGTAATAACTGGATTTGTGTTGAACATTTCTATTTAATAAGTCAAAAGAGTTAAACTATTAATCCGTTTATTTCAAGATTATCGCTTCAGTACATGCTAATTAATTGTTAAGATTGATGTTCTACAGCGCGGAATCATATAACGAGATCCATAGCCGCTTGTTTTATTTGAAACGTTCTCATATATGACGAGTCAGTCATTCCTCTTGTCACTGAAAGACGCCATATTTACGCCATTTGTTTTAAACGCAGAAGACCGAAGAAAGGTTTGAATCTCACTCAGCGACATAGTCAACAAGGTTATCGTGGTCGAAGCAACATTTGCAGGCACGAGGAGTCGTAAACTTTCACCGTCTGTATGGACCAGGCCTGCCAAAACTTTATCACAAAAAGAAAATTTTAAATGGAAATTTGGAGCGCACGACTTGATTTCCACACTATTTTTTTTAAAGCGAAAATTTAAATTATTTATGCAATTAATACAAGTTGATGCATTGTTTGATAGTTATAGAAAATAATAAATTAGCGTAGTAATTCGATAAGAAAGACTTGGTTTAGTTTCTACCACAACTTTTTTTTTTTATGAAAGTGCACTTACTTTGCTACACAGATGCGTGCTAAATGCAAATACAGTCACATCTACAAATTATAATCATCTTACACAGCAGCAGCTGTTATAGTGGTACCACATACAAGGAGTTGCTAGTTCCTCACACTTGCTATTTCAGTTAGGTTGACAAATTAATGAAATCACAGATATTGCTGCATTACTCATGTCGTTATACCACTGAAGGAACTAATTATGTCCTTAGGTGTTAATTGTATATTCAGTCAGTGCATAACACGGATGACCCCAACTGATTCGACACTTGTATATATTCCTCTGACAAGGGAGCGTAACAGGACCAATTCGGGAAATAGTCGATAAACTGTGAAAGTATAGCTGTTAAATCATTAACATTTTGTTTTGATGGAAAATCCTGAGATTGTACACTTAAATCCGGAGAGACTGAAAAATCCGGAGAAATTTATCCGGTGATTTGGCAGGCCTGATGGATGCTTAAAAGGACTATTGGTCCGTCATCTTTAAAAAAAATGGATGGGGTATGGTCAAGTGAAATTTTCAACCAAATGCATATTTTAAACATATAATGTACCTACCATAGAGCCATGAATCCATTGCTTTGAATTAAAGATAGTCACCCGGAACGACCCCATTCGCGCTTCCCCGGAAAGACATCACGCAATGCCTACGGGTATTTTAATTGAATAAACGTTAAATATCACATATGCATGCAGAAAACTCACTACAGAGTGACTGGATAATGACTGTATATCACAGTTTGACGGCCGTCTTGGACGCCATCTTGAATAACGTGTTGGTGCTACCACAATTCACTATACAACAGGGCTAGACTAATATGATTCTGCAGATGGGGAGGCTACGTTGACATTTTTGCAAAGACGGCCTCCAGAATGTGATCAACAGTCATTATAATTGCTTTGTTGCAAAACATTGTAAGAACTCACCGTCGTGACAATATCCGGTTATGGTGTTTGGCGGTCATTCATGAGTTGGGCATAGATACGTTTCCAAAAGTACGGAACAAGAATTCAGGTCCTTTCTTCTTACGAAAAGGGATGTAACTAATAGTATCGTTTATAAACGTCGTCTATCACCAAATAAATCTTCGCCGGGACAATATGAATAGGAGGGGCAATAACAACAGCAAGTGATTTGAACCCTACTGATACTTTCAAACATTACTGAGTATGAACATGTATTTTACAAATTATATCTGATATCTAGTACAAAGGTTTTGACATAGATATATTGATTTATTTGTAATGTATACATCAAATTAAATTTTAACAACGCAGTCACCGTGTCGATGAGCTAATACGATTGTTGGTGTATTGCAGTTTTTCCTATATATGTATCTGTTTTGCATTCACCGTTTTTCGCCAGTGACAGTATAGTTTTCAGATTACGAAAGTCAATGCGGTTGAAAATGTCAAGATCTTGTTGATCGCGGACTTCAACAGTTTCGGAAAACTGTAAACATATTACTTTTGGTCAAACCGTTTGGACAAGTGGTTAAAAGGACAATACCTGGACAATACCTGGACAATACCTAGCAATTATTGTTGCTTAGTGGTTCGCTATACTGTTTGTGATTGAAAAACCAAAGGTAGATTATAAAACAAAGGTTGGTTAACGTAGGGAATGATGATAAACTATTTTGTTTAAAACGTTACTGAGAGGACTAGTTAGCGTTACTGAGAGGACTAGTTAGCGTTACTGAGAGGACTAGTTAACACATACATCAACCTACTCGTAGTGGATTAATTTTCTCTTTTTAAATATTTCATAGTTGGACAGAGAAAAAAACTCTTTACTAATGTCCTGTCCAAAAACTTTGCTTACGGCGGTAACTGCGGGTCGCACGAGACAAGTACGTCTGCTGTTGGATCTAGGAGCATCTATGGAGGAACATGATGATTGTGGTCAGACGCCGCTCATTCGGGCAGTTTTTGTGGAACATGACAGGAACCGAGATAAAATCTTGCGGATGCTGCTGAAGAAGGGAGCCGTGGTCAGCAAAGCAGACGTCGTTGGGCGTAACGCTTTGGCATGGGCCTGTCTGTACGGTAGAGATAATGAAGTGGCTTTGATGCTGGAATACGCTGATGTTGATTTGGATTACAATACAGTGGATATCAATGGACAAACGGGACTTTTTCATGCAGTTTCGTCGGGAAATGCGGCCACTGTGAAATTAATGGTCCAGGCGTTAGTGAAGTATGACATGTCTGTCGATATACCGGACAGCAATGGCGTCACACCACTCATGCATTCGACTCGTCTCGGGCATGACGTATGCGCTAGCATTCTTATATACAATGGAAATGCAAAAGTTGGGCTTGGGCTCGTACGACATGGACAGTTTGCGAGAAAAGAAAAATGGGCAATATCTAGCCTTAGGGAACGAGCGAAGGTGAAAAAGTGTAAGAACCAACAACGTCAGTCTCAATTCCCGCCAATTACAAACAATGCTGTAGTTGGAAATACCCCGCCTAGCAGTAGAAGCAGACGGCTTAGGATCAGACATCGTATTAACACCTCTGAATCCGACAAAGATAGCGGTTCTTCATCCGACGAAGACTTTACGAACATTTTGTCAAAAAATCTTCTAAAAAACAAATCCCAATCGAACTTTCAGCGAGCAAACGAAACAAGAGTTCCCGCCAACACCCCAGTTATGAAAAGCCTCCAAAACGTTCCACCGTGTGGAATACCGCCCTCCATTCTCGCATCTCCCATATACAGTAACACTGAACACATATCAAGTGGAGATGAATCGGAAGTGGACTCTGTGGCGAGTACCATCGTAGAAGGCAAGCAGATTGGTCAACCGGTGGCTGATTTGTCGTCGATATATGGATACAAGCAAGAGCAGATGTCGTCATCGTTCCGACAACCCGCCGTCAAACTGGAGCCAAAGGATTGTGTTAAAGAACCGATGGATTTATTAGATTCTACTAGTACTTCTGATAAAGGACTCACGTCGCCGTCAAAAACAAAAGGTATTCCACTTATTATATATTGCCACGTAAAGTTTAACTCTACCAAATAATCAAGCCGAATTAGGGCAAACCTCACATACAAATAGATAGGAGGCTTAGGGTATGGGGTTGTGTGGGGGATGCGGGTTGTATGGGTAGGGGTGGAGGTCATGTTAGGGGTGAGTGAACACCACTGGAGTCCGATTTATCCCACTTTTCGAAAACGTCCCCCCCTCTTTTTTACTGCTTTTATATTAAACATTTTTGGCTTGTACTTATGGGGGTAAGTCTGTATTTTAAGCGGTTGCTATTATACCCGTTCGCACAATGAGCCGGTGAACATAAAAACACGAATCACTAAACCCATTACAAAGTAGCAATATGTATATTATTATGAATTGTGTAGCTTTATTCGTTTCGCAATTTAAAAATCAATCACATGATTATTTTTTTAAAAGAAGAATAAAACACACTTTATATATACGTCATTAAAAGCAATATCCTACTCATGCATTTACTCCATTAAAAAATCTAAAGTCTAGTTTCGGTAAAACATTTGAGAATATTTGTGATGTATTCGGACACATACAACATATAACTGTTTTCATCATATGATCATATACCTACATACACACACGGGCATTTATATTCATTGGATGAGTGATGCAAGAGTTCAAACCATGCTAAAATAAATTTGGAAGTTGGGAATGTCAAGTTAAGTCAAGTAACCCCTCGAAGTCAAGTACTATTTATTTACAAGTCGGTTTTATAACAAAGTAACACAATCTCAAACGAGCTTTTAAACCCGGCTAACATGGTTACAGGCGAAATGGACATACAAACTAACATTAAAACATTAGTGGTATAGCAAATGTTATATTAATATATATATATTTTTTACTCTTTGTATAAGAATTTATATGAAATATTAAAATATAATAGCATGTCTAAATTATCACTCATCAAAGCATTAAAATGAGGAATGTGTCACGAAAATGAGATATAGAGCCCTGTTCATCCGTAAGTTATCCATAATGAGTTGGAACCGTTATAATTATGGATTGGGTATATTTAATAATATCGGAATTGTTTTATTTCAGTGCGCTGTGAGGCGTCAAAGTGGGTACATTTAAAGAAAGGTCTACGCCTAGTAGGTGTGGCTAAGGCCAACCAATCAAAGTCTGACAAATGTGTACAGCAGGTTGACCAATCGGCATCCGATCAGGTACATAAGGACCAATCAGGACCCGAGTCGAGGCAACTGGCGTCACTACCCAAAATCACCACAGAGAAAACATTGCAAATGGCGAGTAAAAAAGCTTTGAAGAAAATTGAAACCGTTATAAACATAAATTACTCAGAAATTTGACATTCAGAAATTTGATCATTCACGTACATATGCATACGCTTATGTTCACGGATAATATAATTCAAATACAATAGGCGCAGAGGAGCGCGTTCTGGAAGCTTGTATCTCCTCGAGTGGACATGTCCAATCTGCAGGATCTGAAGAAATGCATAAGCTTTAGCCTCGAGTGTGATCACGTAAACGACGTCGTGTTTTGCTAACTTTCTTGACTTTGTAAATCGCCTTATTATATTTTATGTGTTTTATTTTTGTATATAATGAAAGTGTCATTACTATAGCAATATGTTATGGAAGCTTATGCCATAAATTATTTTCAAAACAATACTCGAGGTTGAAGCCTCTGCAGGATCTTACTCAATGCTAAAGCCGCTGCATGGTCATACTCGAGGTTAAAGCCTCGGCAGGATCATACTCGAGTATGAAGCCTCGGCAGGATCATACTCGAGTATGAAGCCTCGGCAGGATCATACTCGAGTATGAAGCCTCGACAGGATCATACTCGAGTATGAAGCCTCGGCAGGATCATACTCGAGTATGAAACCGTTGAAGGATCATACGCGAGGATGAACGCATGGCCATACTCGAGTCTGATGCCTCTCGGGAGATCCTGCAGTTATGACATGCTGAGCATGTATGATACCAAATTTGAATGACTATTATTGTATACATCAAGGACAGCATACGTTTCGATGAGTTACCAGCGCCCTATTGTGCCTAGCCGTACCGGGATTCACTGGTGGTTTTTCGGCGGAGGGACTATAATCCTTAGAATTACACGAGCACACACACAAGCTGGAAATGCGATAAACACGCCCGTGGATATTGATCAGATATCTGCTTTAAATATTTGATTACCAATTCTACTCTGTGAAAATTAAGAGAGCAGTATGTTGAATCCCGGCGTTGGTCACATTCTTATGAGATTGTGCATTATAATAAACCTATTGGGATCAAAGGTCAATGTCACAGTGTCACAACTTAATATTGAAAATGGTAACTTACCTGCATGTGTAAGCTGTTGTTATTTTAAACAAAATATTTATCTTGAAATTGGATTCTACACGATTTACAAAATTCTACGCAAAATCCAAGATGGCTGCCACAGGAGAGATTGTTATCGACGCCACATTTTGTTTCGGCAGAAAAATCTTTTAAAGTTAATCTCTTCGGTCTTCTGATTAAATTCATGGTTATTATCGCATCATTGACTTAATATTGTATCGATTTAATCCAGTGAAGTAAGAAGTCTCTTCTTACTTCACTGATTTAATCGAAATTGTTTATATAACATAAAGTGCATTAAACAACGCAAAACATATTATCAGTTTGTGTTGTGTATTTTAAACACAAAGTCGGTGTGAATAACATCTTAATTCTCTTACGATGACAGACTTATGCATGTTTTATGGAATATAGATCACGATTGAAGGTACTGTTTTATTTGTTTATTCTTTCTATCTCCCTGTTAGATTGTATAACAACCACAACAACTCTAGTTATACTATATTACACAAGGGCTTAAAGCTACCCTATCCAGATAAAAGGCGCACTAGCTCGACTTGTAAGTGAGGAAGTGTCGATTCTTTCGGATGGCGGGAGGAGTACAGTACTGGTTCTACCCAGGAAAAGTGGGTGGTCTGCCTCCATCACAAAAAATCGACCGTCATATATAACCTTACATGTGTTGAAAATGACGTGAAACACCATACAAACAAACAAACAAAACCAGTAATGAAAAAGTTAACAGTTATAATACATGCTGCCAGAAATGTGTAGCGTATACTTGTGTGTTCATAATGTATTATTATTATTATTACTATTTTTATTATTATTATTATTATTACTATTATTATTATTATTATTATTATTATTATTATTATTATTATTATTATTAACAATTATAATATCGATATAAGGCGGTACTACGAATGAATATTATTGATATGAGGTGGTACTATATATGAAAAACTCCATATAGTTGTAAATCGAGGATAGCTCTAATATCGAGTACATTTTAATTTCGAACAACATTACATAATCGTAATCGATTATCTTGATAATAAGCGACATACTTCAGACTAGATAGCGTTTACGTGTTCACAAAACTAATTTGTGTTCTGCCATTGACTATATGAAAATATAATATTTTAAAAGGAATTTAAATGGACCAAATATGGGCTTTTGTATTATTTAACGGATTGTGTTTGTTCTCAGGGGAACCCTGATTGTTTGTATAAAATTACTATTTTCAAACATGAACGTTTTATTTTTTCTATGATACTGTTTCCATAGCGTGCACATCTATAGAATAAAATTAGAACTAGAGGGACATTCCTCGAGACACTTGTGTCGCCTGCCTTGTGTTTATCACTTATCAGGAACCTTGACCTTTAACCTACTAACCCAAAATATATAGGAGTCACCACCACCGGCGTTCAAAATCGCACATACGAATCAATTCTTATATCTACACTATTTCCCCGTTGTTATAGTACCAACCTGCACGTGCCTTGGGTGGTCGGTAATGATATATATATATAAGGGCAAGAAAGATAAATATCTTCTATTGAGGTACACCGGATCACGTGTACGCAGATAACTCCGCCTACAAAAAAGTGAAGTTTATTTAAGAACTGTTTAACTTTTTTTCCCCCGCATAAGCGCCGGTATTAAATGGTAAATTCGCCATTTCACTATCGGCGTATAAAACTACATAAACGCCGAAACATATACATGTTAGCATATAATGGAATACACATTTTCTATAGAGACATATTAGATAGGTACGCGGACGAGCGTACTTGACAAATGAAGTTTAGTCGATTTGTTTTCTTCACCTGAAGTGAATATGATACCTTAAAGAAGCTATCCCGCCAACAACAGCCACATTTTACAACATAATGTACACCGTTTCTAAACCTACTGACGACGAGGTATATATATAACTTACTTATTTTGAGAATCCCAACTCTATAGAAACAAGAAGTATCACTGTAAGTGATAAATGCCCCCGAAGTGTCCTTTGACCTCTAAGTATGACCTTGACCTTGGAGCCATTGACCTGGATTTTGTGCACAACACGTCGTTTGGTTGTGGTGAGCACTTGTGCCAAGTTATTTGAAAATCCGTCCAGGCATGCAAAAGTTATTGACCGGACACGATTTGACCGTTGACCTCTAAGTGTGACCTTGACCTTGGGGCCACATACCTGGATTTTGTGCGCGACACATCGTCTTGTTGTGGTGAGCACTTGTGTCAAGTTATTTGAAAATCAATCCATGAATGGCGGAGTTATTGACCGGACACAATTTGACTTTTGACCTCCAAATGTGACATTGACCTTGAAGACCTGGGTTTTGCGCGCGACACATCGTCTTGTTATGATGATCAGTTTTGCCAAGTTATTTAAAAATCCCTGCGGTAGTTGTGACGTTACGGTCCGGACACGAAATTGCGTACCTGTTTTTTTACCTATAAACTTCAAGTGTAACCTTGACCTTTGAGGTACGGATCTGGGTTTTGCGCGCGACACTTCGTCTTGTTATGGTGATCACTTGTGCCAAGTTATTTAAAAATCCCTGCAGGGGTTGTGAAGTTACGGTCCGGACACGAAATTGCGTACCTGTTTTTGACCTATGAACTTCAAGTGTGACCTTGACCTTTGAGGTACGGACCTGGGTTTTGCGCGCGACTCATCGTCTTGTTATGGTGATCACTTGTGCTAAGTTATTTAAAAATACCTGAAGGGGTTGTGACGTTACGGTCCGGACACGAACTTGCGTACCTGTTTTTGACCTATGAACTTCAAGTGTGACCTTTGCGCGCAACACATCGTCTTGTTATGGTGATCACTTGTGCCAAGTTAATCAAAAATCCATGCAGGGGTTTTGAAGGTACAGTCCGGACACGAACTGCAGAATGACGGAATCCGGACAGACAGACACCTGGATCGAGTTTTGATAAACGGTTTTGTAGAGCAATGTTGCGGTTATTTGGCGGATTAGTTTCTTTAAAGGGAATATAGCCACCCAGAATGATCAAAATCGGATATCAAAATCAAAAGCAAAGAAGATATTATCATTGAAAACGGATATGGAAGCCGCCATTTTGAGAGCTATGGTATCATAGTTCTAAATGACCATATATGGAATAGTTATAGTATGAACATTTACTGATTATTCGGGGGAAAAAACAACTGTATGAAAAATATGTATACATAATGGTAGTAATGCGTTATATCACCAGTAGCGTTCATTCATTACAATGATTTTCTTTGGTTTAAATGATATTTATCAATATTCCATATATGGTACTTTGAAACTATGACGTCAAAATTCCCAAAACGGCTGCTCCCAAATCCGTTTTAGAACAACCTTCAAATGCTCATATCTTTGTTAGTGAGACATCCGATTTTGATAATTCTTTCATCTTTTTCCAATCTTTTCAGAACTCTCAATAATATGGCTGTGTGTCTACATTCCCTGTATATTACACATCTATAGGATACAATGATACGGGTATTTATTTAAACTATCATAATTATGACAAGACATACATTTTATTTGATATTTAGATTCTTAGTGAATAGGATATAACGAAAATTATGGAAACGAATTGGACAAATAATTATTTTGGCTATAGTTAATGATTTAAACGTTCCATAGCGAGAAATCGAATCCGGACTATCGCGATGAAAAGCGCTCAGCGTTACCAATGCACCAAGGTATTCTTGATAAAAATAGCGTTTATTTGATCAGTACTGGCGTAATAGGCTCGTTATATAACATAACATAACATAATTTTATTCAGCATTAAACCACAATACAATAGTTTACAGCCTACATATAAATCTGAAAATACAAAAATTTGTCTCTCCCTTTCATGGTGACTTATATCCGTCATAAATATATAATACGTTTTACTAGGAGGAAAGCAAATATGTATGTTTTATATTAACAACACTTCTTTTTATATATTGACAATAACAACATATCGTTATTAATTACAGTTCATTAAATAGCATTAGCCATAAATGTGTATCACGCGCACACAAATATGTCAAGTTCACCACATTCGGCATTCATTAATAATATTAATATGTTGAATGTGTTTTTTTAAAGGCGTAATATAAATATTTACTTAATTGTTCCAAATTATGTTTATGTTGCTTTGACATAAGAGAGTCTAATTTATTAAGTGTTGGCCATCTGCAGAAATGTCTAGGCAGAAATATTGTTCTTAGAGTAAAACGGACACACAAGCAGAAAATGGTACTCATTCTTAATAACTCGCATATTGCAAACAATGCAAACCTTTTCATTCCGTTCAATATTATTATGTTTACCGTTTAGATAACAAGTGCATGTGCAGATATTCTAAATTTTGTTAAAGCAATTCGGAATTTAGGAGTAGTAATTGTACTTAAATAATGTTCATAGTTAAAATTAAATTTAAATATACTGTATGTCAATAGTCTGCTAGAATTATTGATAGATCCAAACCAAGATTGCCTGTATTGATCTAAAATTCTGAGTTTAATTTGATCGTAAGGGATATCGATCGTTAGCTGACTATCGTTGATGCAATGGAGATTAGGCCAAGAAAAAAAATAGTCGTGTTTCAGGTTTCCTTCTCAAATAAAATAGGGTATTCTCGAATTTTTTTTAATACACGAAGGTAGAAATTACAACCATATTTCTAAATTCTTTACTCTGATTTTGAGGGCCTCAGTGATGAATACATGTTTTTTTGTATTAATATATATAATTTAAAATTGCTCCAAAATGGACTTTGAACTCATCACATGAAGATGGACAAGAAACGTCACAGAGCAGAACAAACATGCATTTGTTTGGAATATTGTTTCACTAAAACATGCAATGCACATAAAAGTACACACAACTCTCTATGTTGCTATTCTAAAACTGAAAGTATTAAATAATATTGTTAAACAAGTGGATTGAAGAATACTAATTTTATTCGTCATAAAAATCATTTCTATTAAGAACAAATAAAACAATGATACATGATGTACCTTTCTGATCAATTCATGATTTCTCGTAATAACATATTAAATCAAGATTTCTCTCAGGGCCTCCTCGGAATTGCATAGAATGCTATTTTTAATAGAGGAACGTGCGAGACAAGAAAGCAGAAAATCATCAACATTGTAAAACATACAATGAAATAAAATTACTCTTTTTTTTTAACTTTTAATATTTCAATTTTATTAACATTCGTCTTGTGAGCCGAAGAATACATTTTACATTTGTTTATTGTGTTGCAAGGAAAAATACATGCAGAACCGGTGACAGTAATACTGTAGCCTTTATATGAAGGATGGACCTCCCGGATAATATTGGCCATATCTTTTTTTTTCTGAAACAGGGTAAAAAGGTCAGGGTCGGGACAAAATATAGGGTCGGTCGGGAACCTGAAACACGACTATTTGTTTTCTTGGCCTTACAAAAATGTCTTATAGACGGCTCCCTTGCAAATTGTTAGCATGCCTTTAAGGATGTTGGCTGGACAATTTTTGAAATCTTCAAATCTAAGAATTTTATGTTTTAAATCATTGTTTTATTTGACAACAGAATTGTTTCATTGTTTGCATTCTAGTAGATATGGATATAATGTAGAATTTAAGACGGTAACATATCAAATTTTAAGCATTTCCCCCCTTCATATTTGTTCCGTCTATGGTGATCATTTTTTGTTGTCAACAAAATAGGGGGTATGGGTAACTTTGAGTAGAATTTATCATTTTGCTATAGAAAAAAATAAGATTTTTGTTTTTCATTTGTGGAATTCATATAACAAAGTAGACACTGAGCTAATTATATATTTGATATCTATGTCAAAATCGTGTATACAAATATAGTACAGTCAGCAGCGCTACCATAATAAAATTAAGAAAAAGCCTGAGATTTTTGGAAATGAATTTGAGCGCGCGAAGCGTAAATTTCAAAATCGACAATTTTCAAAAGCGATTGACAATTTTATTTTTTACAATGTGTATACAACGTATTACATTCTGTTGTATCTTATTCATACTTTTCCATTACCCAGATGTTGAGATTTCACCTTATTTTCAGTAGGTCATACAATTTGTGTTACTCGGTTTTTATCCTTAGGCTAATAGTGAAGTAAAAACTTTCTCAGAGTAAAACGATATCAATTTTTAAGATTTAAATTTTGAAACGGATACATATATCCTATTAATATTCATATACATGTATATGCTGGATTTTAAAAGAATCGCACGTAAAGACTTTTAAGTTTTACAGTAAAATTGGTTAAACATCTAGGATAAAGACCTCGTCTATCACCTACCAAAAAAAAGGCAGTCTACTTAGATGATGCTTTATCGGAAAGAATTTATAAAGCTTATTACTTGGATACAATTTAATCTGTCAGGATTTTGTTTTTTTATTTACAGTGTTATATTTTGTCCGGTCATCTTAGGTCGATCTTGCATAATAAAGATTAACATATATTATCTTATTTTCTATATATGCTGGATATTTTTGTAATTTAATTGTTGAATCCTGGCATTTGTGCATTTTAAATGTGTTAAATCAAAAACCTAATGACTTTATTCACAGATTAGTATGTATGTGCATTATTTTTATGCGTGTATGTGCATTATTTTTATGCCTACATTTGGGTATTTTTGTTAAAAATTGGGTATTAATAAAATATATGATTTTTTGTTTGAAAAAGCCGGCAATTTTGACAGAAAAGCCGGTAAGCTGGTAATCTAATAAAAAAAAGCCGGTAATTACCGACGCAAAGCCCGAGAAATGGCAGTGGAAATGTCAAAATAATTCCAAAAGTTGTGTAATTTAAAGAACTTTTAATAAAAAATCATGAGAAGCCTGATGACCTATATATTTTTTTACTTGTTTTGAAGGAAATGGCATAGGACCTTGTCGTATACAAGTTTAAACAATTATTTTTTTTTATCTTGAATTATTATTTTTTATTAAAGAAAACAAAAAAAATATGTTTGCTTTTTAAAGTAAAAACACAAATGAGGATTACGATTGTGTATGTTTTGAAAGATATGTCTATATGTAATCGAAAATTAATCGTTGTTTTTCAATAAATATAATGTTATGAACAAAATTGTGAAAATGTTCAATGACTCTATTTTTCCTCTTTTTGGTGAAATTTTAGAGTTAGAAATATATGTCTTCTTCAAAAACGTCCAGTGGAAAAATAAATTTGATGACGTACGCCCTTTTTTTTTTTTTAGATATTATTGTATCTAAATGATACCAAAGAAGCTTTAAATATAATTTAAACAAATCTCAGCACTACGCCCTTTCCCAGCCAATCTCCTTAACTTTGGTTTAACCATCTCTGTAAAGGTTTTGGTTAAATGACTGTGTTTCATGAAGCTCACAATAGTTACAATATTTTGTTAAAATAAGCCAGTGAAATGGGCAAGAAATAACTATTGCCGAATAATTGTATCTCCCGAGTATTTAAAAGGTCGGTTTTCAGTCTATCTCAGTCTCAAGGTGCAACCGAATACAATTGTAAATACTTGACCAAAGGAAAACAGTTGTAAATAATGACATGAGTATTTTTTTATATTTCATTTATTTGCTTTCATGAGAGTATATTGGTTTAGTTCCGTAGTTCAATGTATATTAAAGTGTTAATATACTACACCATCTATAAACACGGTCCGGTGTGTTCCACCTTCAGGTACTCGTTTGAACACATGGCGTTGTTGAGCTCACATTCATTTTCTGAAATATAAGATTTTTTATGACATACGTTTGCCTAAAGCTATGCTCATATATTATTCATTCGTGTGCGTTATTTAAACTATAAAACGTTGTGTGTGGGCTGTAAGTATGTTTATTATTGTTTGCCATTGTATAGTAAAGGTACTTTTATCCTGAGTTTTCAATTGAATTGAGTTTTATGGGGCACCAATATATGAAAGGTTATATGGCGTCTAACAGGCATGTGCCTGTAACATGCAACAGACATGTGCCTGTAACATGCCAGGTTTACATCAAGATAAAATATGGAGTATGGGCATAGAACCGTCTAACCTACAGAACTGCAGAGTTGCTGTAAATTCTAAATTAGACACTCCATTTATGATGGAGCCACGTTTCCACGTTTGCATCTACGCGGTGTCGTGATGAAGACCTTCAATAAGTTTATTCTGAGTGAACATTGAGAGAAACACATATGCCGAAACAGCACCACGAGACTTACCGTACGTCCTACTATCAGAACCACATACAGGGCTGTGAAGGGGCCAACACATAGGCGTGGTGCACACTATACCCCGTACCGCAACGTCTGCACACGAGCCTTGGCTGAGCAGACTTAGGTCTGGATTCCTGCATTGTGCTTTGTGGAATATGCAAGGGTTTTCTGGGAGCAAAATAAAAGACAAACGATTCAGTATAGCTCACCATAGCGACATCCAGTCATAAGCTGATCTGAGTATAGTGCCGGATACATGCATTGGATTATGGGAAATACACGCCGACATGGAACGGCCGTGAACAACGGGATTAGTATCCGGTATGATGGAAACATTTTAGGTAGTTGATGTCGCCGATACTAATGGTAGCATCATGTTCAAAGTATTTACGACTTCTCGTGTCCCAGGTCCAGACCAGTTACATATATAGGAGAGCGAGTGGGGTGCTTGATAGCCTGCTGTTCACGGTTACTATTGCTGAAGGAAATATGAGCAATGCCTTCATACATGGTCGCATGCCTGCATAAACAATGTTAGTTTAAACTGAGTCGAGAACATAGTTATATATGTTTTATATCTATGTACGAAATTGAGTGTGAATAAACTTCGAGGAATTAACGGAAAAACATCACTATTGAAGGTTACCTAGAAGATTACCTACCGTATGTTTTCCCGTCGGACCCACACAGCGGAGCATGTATCGCAGGGCATACCAGGGGACACGAGTCACCGTCGGCTCGGATTGTTGCACATAGAACATCTATGAAGGAATAAAGTGTTGTTAACTTCCTATCAACAAATGGTCTGCAATTATGAGCCTTCCCAAAGAGAGAGAGGAAGGATCCGGGAATCTTGCCATACTTTTACTATCGCAAAGGTTCGTTTGGTTCTTAGAGGTGTTCTGAGGTTAGATTCCGATACATAGGGAATGTCACAACATAAAGTCAATTAGGTGCATACATCTCTCCAAGTCTCAACACTTGATAAGCGGGTCACCGAAACTCACACTACTGAAAAATAAACTTTAAAAAAAAAAGGCTCACTTCTATTTTTTTTGGCTAGTGTCTACTGTAATTTAGGTTGTGTCTAATGTTTTTGACTAGCGTCTACTGTTTTGAATAGCGTCTACCGTTTTTGACTAGCGTCTACTGTGTTTTGGATAGCGTCTCCTGTTTTTGGCTAGAGTCTACTGTGTTTTGGATAGTGTCTACTGTTTTTGACTAGCGTCTACTATTTTTGACTTGCTTTTACTATTTTTGACTGGCGTCTACTGTTTTTTTGGCTAGAGTCTACTTTGTTTTTGGCTAGTGACGACTGTTGGCTAGCATCTACTGTTTTTGCCTAGTGTCTACTGTTTTTGGCTAGCGTCTACTGTGTTTTGGATAGCATCTACTGTTTTTGACTAGCGTCTACTGTTTTTTGGCTATCGTCTACTGTTTTTGACTAGCGTCTACTGTTTTTGACTAGCGTCTACTGTGTTTTGGATAGCATCTACTGTTTTTGACTAGCGTCTACTGTTTTTTGGCTATCGTCTACTGTTTTTGACTAGCGTCTACTGTGTTTTGGATAGCGTCTACTGATTTTGACTAGCGTCTACTGTTTCTGACAAGCATCTACTGTTTTTGGCTAGCGTCTACTGTGTTTTGGATAGCATCTGCTGTTTTTGGCTAGCTTCTACTGTTTTTGGCTAGCGTCTACTGTGTTTTGGATAGCATCTACTGTTTTTGACTAGCGTCTACTGTTTTTTGGCTATCGTCTACTGTTTTTGACTAGCGTCTACTGTGTTTTGGATAGCGTCTACTGATTTTGACTAGCGTCTACTGTTTCTGACAAGCATCTACTGTTTTTGGCTAGCGTCTACTGTGTTTTGGATAGCATCTGCTGTTTTTGGCTAGCTTCTACTGTTTTTGGCTAGCATCTACTGTGTTTTGGATAGCGTCTACTGTTTTTATGGATGGCTAGTGTCTACTGTGTTTTGGATAGCTTCCACTATTTTTGACTAGCGTCTACTGTTTTTTGGCTAGCATCTATTGTTTCTGGCTAGTGACTACTGTTGTTGGCTAGCGTTTACTGTTTTGGCTAGCGTCTACTGTGTTTTGGATAGTGACTACTGTTTGTGACTAGCGTCTACTGTTTTTTGACTAGCGTCTACTACTGTTTTTGACTAGCATCTACTGTGTTTTGGCTAGGGTATACTGTGGTTTGGATAGCGTCTACTGTGTTTTGGCTAACGTCTACTGTTTTTTTGGCTAGCGTCTACTGTGTTTTGTTCTAGCGACTACTGTTTTTTGCCTAGCGTCTACTGTTTTTGGCTAGTGACTAATGTTGTTGGCTAGTGTCTACTGTTTTTGGCTAGCATCTACTGTGTTTTGGATAGCGTCTACGTTTTTGACTATCGTCTACTGTGTTTTGGATAGCATCTCCTGTTTTTGGCTAGCGTCTACTGTGTTTTGGATAGTGTCTACTGTTTTTGACTAGCTTCTACTATTTTTGAATGGCGTCTACTGTTTTTTTGCTGTTTTTGGCTAGTGACTACTGTTGTTGGCTAGCATCTACTGTTTTTGCCTAGTGTATACTGTGTTTTGGATAGCGTCTACTATTTTTGACTAGCGTCTACTGTTTTTTGGCTAGCGTCTACTGTTTTTGACTAGCCTCTACTGTGTTTTTGATAGCGTCTACTGTTTTTGGCTAGCGTCTACTGTGTTTTGGACAGAGTCTGCTGTTTTGGGCTAGCTTCTACTGTTTTTGGCTAGTGTCTACTGTTTTTGGCTAGCATCTACTGTGTTTTGGATAGTTTCTACTGTTTTTGACTAGCGTCTACTGTTTTTTGACTAGCGTCTACTACTGTTTTTGACTAGCATCTACTGTGTTTTGGCTAGGGTATACTGTGGTTTGGATAGCTTTTACTGTTTTGGCTAATGTCTACTGTTTTTTGGCTATCGTCTACTGTGTTTTGGCTAGCGACTACTGTGTTTTGGCTAGCGACTACTGTTTTTTGGCTAGTGTCTACTGTGTTTTGGATAGCTTCTACTATTTTGACTAGTGTCTACTGTCTTTTGGCTAGCGTCTACTGTTTTTGGCTAGCATCTATTGTTTTTGGCTAGTGACTACTGCTGTTGGCTAGTGTCTACTGTTTTTGGCTAGCGTCTACTGTGTTTTGGATAGTGTCTACTGTTTTTGACTAGCATCTACTGTTTTTTGACTAGAGTCTACTACTGTGTTTGACTAGCATCTACTGTGTTTTGGCTAGGGTATACTGTGGTTTGGATAGCTTTTACTGTGTTTTGGCTAACCTCTACTGTTTTTTGGCTAGCGTCTACTGTTTTTTGGCTAGCGTCTACTGTTTTTGGCTAGCATCTACTGTTTTGGCTAGTGACTACTGTTGTTGGCTAGCGTCTACTGTCTTTGGCTAGCATTTACTGTGTTTTGGATAGCGTCTACTGTTTTTGACTATCGTCTACTGTTTTTGACTAGCGTCTACTACTGTTTTGGCTAGCGACTACCGTTGTTGGATGTCGTATACTGTTTTATGTTACAAGTAGGCGTCCACTGTGTTTTGGCTCGCGACTATATATATACACTGGAGAGATATACCGGAATATAAGGCGAAATTTCCCTTTTTACAGTAGAACGTTTATTTTTCAGAATTGGAAGTTCCTGCATGATCATCGAGGTAGCAATACATGTATGATAAAAAGCGAAGGTGTAAGTAATAATTATAATAAAACAATTAACATTGTCATACGTGTAAAAAAAAATGTTGACATAAAAAAAAATATACTACATTCACATAACTTGAAAACATCATATCAAATCACATAGCAAAATAGAGAAAATTCACGAGATAAAAATGGACGTATGATAAAGGCTTATTTCACGATATCAAAATGGACGTATGACAAAGGCTTACACGTACGCTATGCTATATATGAGCTACTACGTTCAAGATAACTGTTGGTCAATCGAAGATGGAAAACAGAAACAAACTTGGTATACTTACACGTACACGATACCGGAAGCAGAACTGTCAGAATTTTAAAATCATGTTGCTCTTAATTGTTTTATTCAATATATGTATATTTGTAATTTCGTATGAAGCTTATATACATGCACTCAAAACAATTTGGGTTGACGTATTTTTAAGATAAGAAAGATAAGGTCGACGAATTTCGAAATGGAGAAAACAAGCACAGACGCACTAAACTTTTTAATTTGGGTTTTAACGTTTTATTTTAATATCAAATGTACAAGTAATAGTTAATCGTCTCATCTCGTTGGTTGATTTAAATATCGAGATGGGCGTATTCGATCGAGGTGTTTAAATCAACCAACGAGATGAGACCATATCTATTTGTGTTTTGTAGCATGTCCATTTTATCTGTCTGCCATACTCTAACTTCCGATTAATGGTAGGTAGAGTACACCAGTCATTCTGACAGTTGTTATTTTCAATTAAATGATTTACAACAATGCAAATACAAAGGTAATGTCAGCGACCAAGCTACAGTTTCAATGACATAATTTATACCTGTGCAAATACAAATGAAATTTCTGCGAATATGCTACAATTTCAATGAAATTACTTACAACTGTGCAAATATAAAGGAAATTACAGCGACCATGCTACATACAAGTTTATGGTTCGGGATATCCGCCATACGCAAATCTTGCATTTTGTCATTTTGAACTTGCATTATGACAAATTGCAATATGCCTAATTCATTTTCTAAATTCTAGATTTTTAATTTCCTAATTTCTTAAACGTTAAATTCATTGTGCTTTTGTTTAAATTGTCAAAATTGTCGTCTTGAACTTGCATTATGACAAATTGTGATATGCCTTATTCCATTTCTAAATACTAGATATTTAATTTCCTAATTTATTAAATTTTCAATTGCTAGCTGCCAATTATACACATTACCGTGAATTATTTGGGTCTTTGTTTTCAAGGCAGTTACGAACACTTCTGTTACTGTTTTTCGCAACGCCGTTAGAGGTGACAAAAGCTCACTCACCGGTGAAGTTTCGTAAGGGTTGGAATAAAAGCCGTACCGTACCGTACCGCACCGTGTGAGACAAGTCAGGAAGTACTTCCGGATCGAAGGATGATAAACTAGTTCCATGAAAAAATCCAAAGTTTCCAGTTTGCATGTATTTTTCCCCAGATTAGCTTTTATTTCGTTGTTAAATCTAACCTGGTGTAAAAGTATTATGTCTGTAAGTATACTTACTCCCTGCTGTTATCATGCATTGTAAGTATTTTAATATGTTTTTCAGGACTATTTCTTTGGAGAGTATGAGCACAGGTAGGTAGAGATGTGGTTTTGACACATGTATATTTCAAATTACGCATAGTGTGAATGAAAGCGCGAAATGTTGAAAAACTGAATCGGTGTTTTATTCCAGATATGGTCCCGTTTGCGAGCCAAATGTATTTAATTATCAGAATTAAAGTGTATTTAAGCGAACGAATGTTGTGGAACTTGCGACTGATCTCCAAAAATAGCCTATTTTGCATTGTGTTCAATGGGCTGATTTTCATCGATCTGACACCGCACATTCCAAAATATATCGGAAATAGCAGGTGCGTGTTACGGAGAATACCGAACGCATACTGACGTCATTCCGATCACTGATATTCGGCAGGTGCCTTCCTGATTTTTCAGGACTTCATCCGCGGTGCGGTAATTCGGTATGCATATAATCCTAATACAGTTAGGGATTCACGAACCTTTGGGGACCTTTTCAAAAATACATAGAAATATAAAACACACATTTGAAGAAAGACTGGTGCTTTTGTCCGGCGTGTCTAGATTGGGTCCTAAAACCTGGGTTTTGGTCCCTAGCTATATATATATATATATATATATATATATATATGCATATATTATATATATATATATATATATATATATATATATGCATATATTATATATATATATAAGGCTGATAAACGATAAGTTGTTTCTCAAAGAGTTTTATTTAAACTGCCGTGTATTTTAGTGTTTTTTGTTTCGTATTTGTTATTTTCGTGTTTGTGTACTCCTGATGAAGGCGTTAGCCGAAAGCGCTTGAGTTTTTGTAAACTATAGCACTGTATAAATGTTTTTTTCCCCATTTATATATATATATATATATATATATATATATATATGCAAATCACCTGACCGGACTACTTTTTCCCCCGTAATTCCAAGCGCCAAACACGAGAGATGATACTAGTATCGATCGAGGGCGAGAATGTACCGAACGCAGTAATGAATAGTTTAGTAACGATAGAGATTACCGGTATAAGTAGGATGTAAAATATATAACGACAAAACATGTTCATCAATTTATTTATATCATATATTCGAACAATTAGAATGCATACCTGAAATATCAGATGTGATAGGATAATAAGTAAAATCCGTGCCGTACCATACATCATTTGTGTAACAGCATAAATAAAGATGTAATGTAATCATTATTATTAAATAAATATCAGACATGGGGTCAATTACATGGCCAAGAAATTTATTAAAATGGTAAATTAAAGGTGTGAAAAACACTAAGGCAGATTTCAAGTGGCATTCACGCAACTGAACACAGCAGACATACATGACTAATCAGCAATATTTATACCAATAATAAAAAGATCCTTGGCAAACAGTTGTTAATCTGTGGACATCTTGTCTATAAACTATTGATTTTGATGTACTTGAACTTTCTTTTAATAATGAAGAAGATAAGAAGAGATAAATGTTTATTAAAGTGTCACATATAATCATATGTTATACACAATGTTCAGAACAACATATTCAAATATATAAGATTTTGGGCCGATATCGACCTATGAGACACTAATATATACAAATCAATGCATGTAAATTAAATATACAGCTAAAATATAAAACATGTATAACGAACAGTTAGCATAAGCTGCTATTGGAATCACATGCCGGGCTAGGGAGCAGGCCATCCAGGCAGTGAGCTGTGTCGCTGAGAAGGCATCAAGTTGGCTTTGGCTCCACGGAGAGGCCAAGAGCTGGTGCTAGCTACCAACATGCAGTGCCTGATCAGCACTGTAGCCCCACCATACTAGAGTGTCTTGGGTTTTGAAAGGGGCGAAACACTTTACGATGTATGGAGACCCAACTGATGATGTTGGTTAACATTGGTAGTTTTAGAGCAGTACAGAGACTGTATTCTACAACATAAGACAATATAATTTGTCTATGTTTAATCGAGATGCAAGTTATATTAAGATTCTTTCTATTTTTAAAAGGATTTGCAACTAACTGTTCGTTAAAACAGATTCAATAAAATGTCGATTGTGTATTATTTTGGGTCTTTTAAAATCTAGATAACACTCATTCTTAAGAAAAATCAAACATTATGGAGTTTAAAAATAGTTTAAAATATAATAACTTAGAATTTGCAAACAGTAAAATAAAATAAAATAGATTAATATGGTACTTCTCCTTCTGTTCATAGCGTTGAAGATATCTTTAACTGAAGTTTTCATTTTTCATAAGAAACCCCAATTTTTCTGATGGCAGAAAAGTATAAAATAAATCGTCGATAATCGAAGCCGCTTGGAAAAGTTCATACCGGATTCGTACAATGTGCAATTTATTAAAAAATGAGTTTCGTCTTCCACTTTCACTTACGTTACAGTATTTGCAAATTCTTTCGTTTAAAGGAGATTTTGGACGGGTGTACCTTCCAGTTTCTACAGCTAAAGGTAAATTACAGCATCTGAAGTTGGATAACGTTTTCCGTTGGCTCCTTGATAAGTTCATTTTAACATACAATTTCGTTTTAAATTTAAACGTATATGTTCTATTTAAATCTTAAATAACTGTTTAATTATTCAAGTTAAAATGCCTTGAAGGAAGTATTTCCTGTTAAAATCTAAATGGATGTATTTGATAAAGATGTTTAATTACAATCTATGCATATTTATCTAATTTAAATTAGGTGATAATCTTATTGTTGTACTTAGACATGTTCTTCTTTCTATATTTGGTGACTTATAGGCCCATTGGGCCGGGTGCTTAGGTTGTTTTATAAATATATGTATATATGATTACTTGTATGCACATGTCACAATAAAAAAAATATACTTACTTACTTACTGCTCTACAAGTTCTTAACTTGTTTTCATTTGTATTATTACCCTTTACTTATAAATAATAGTTACATGTATTACATGCACATTTGGAGAGTAATTAATTAGAGTTACCATTATTCGACTCTTATATTGTTTTAGTAACTGCACATGGTAGGCAGTAATGAATAGTTTCTTTGAGTTTTTTCACTTTGATAACGCAATCTTATAATTACACAAGGTAGCAATGAACAGTTTATCTGTGTTGTAATGCACGCTAACGCAAACGCATCCCATGCAGGTGAGTAATTGTATTTCTGTGCTGATGTGTACTTTAGCACGTCGTGCTACAAAGGTGAATATGTAAATTGGGTCTGGTAAAAAAAAAACGGTCATGGCGTGTTTACGTCTCCGTGACAACTCTTTTTTTGAATATTGTTTTAACACCCGTGACTTGGTCTGTTATTATGTTAAACTTTGTTCCCAGTTCCTACCTAGAAATAATGCTATTTTCTCTCGGCAGCTATTTTACGCTTGCGTAAAACCTTGCTTGTATTTAATTGAAATCGTTTATCACATTACATCATGGGAACTATCAAAGGCCGTTCATAAATTAGCGAGTAGAAGAGATTAACTACGCGCCACAAACATCTCTTTATCAAACCATGCAATTATTTTCATCAAAGACTACATTTGTTTATTTTAAAATTATCCTAGTTCAATGAAGTTTGTTTTGTTTTAGCCACATCGCCACCGAATACGTCTTTGATAATGTATTTCAAAAAATGCGTCGGAAAATGTTTGTTAAACTAGTAATGTGATTGTCTGTTAGCCTATAGCACAGACCTTATAACAATTATTATTATTAGGTCTGCCTAAAGTTAGTAAATCTCGAGCGATGTCTGAGAACAATGATTACCACAGCTCAATAATAGATACATGGTTAAAATAAGATATGTATATATAAACTATCATTTTCAAGTAATATATAAAAGTATATATCTATATATAGCATAATTTCAACTGCATGTCATATTATTTCCGTTATCATGGTCTTTACATTCTATATAGCTCTATTAGCCACGTTACACTAATCTAAACTATTCATTACTACTTTTGGTATTCTCCGTACTACGCACCTGCTATCTCCGCTGTGGTACGGTACGACTTTTACCCTTAACCTTTCGTAAGGGAGACGATAATTATGTCGGTAGTAAATCGTCCATGCAGAGTGGTCGTTCCTTAACAATCCAAACGGAAGGAAAGCATTAAATTGTGTATTAACAAATCATAAAATGGTGTACAGTATCAATTATTATTTAAAAATGTTATACGTGGAATAATGAAACCGAATGTCAAATGTAACAATGCAAAAATGCAACAACGCAAACATGCACAATGCGAAAAATGTAATATTTGACAATTTAACAAAGACACAACTAATGAATTTAGTGTTTAAGAAATTAGGAAATTACACAAATCTAGAATTTAGAAATGGAATAAGGCATATTGCAATTGGCCATATTGCAAGTTCAAAATGACAAAATACAATGGCGGATATCCCCCTCCATAGATACTAACACATATGTAAGGATCCATTACAGTCTACCTGCTCCTACAGTAACAAAACGTGTATAACCGACATATAGTTGAACACATAATATGAAAATATTTGCTTGGTAAACATTAACTTTCATTTTTAGCTCTACTGGCCAGCAGAGCTTATGGGATGACGAGTTGTCCGTCGTCCATCCGTCCGTCCGTTAACTTTTGCCTTGTGAACACTCTAGCACCTTCATTATTATCGGATCTTTACCAAACTTTGACAAGGTCTTTATATCAATGAAAGCTCGGATAAGTTCGAAAAACAGCCAGATCGGATTAGTTTCCATTGATTTGCTGAAAAATGCCACATTTTGCCTTGTGAACACTCTAGTACCTTCATTTATTATTTGATCTTTACCAAACTTGCACATATAGTTAATATCAATGAAAGCTCGGACGAGTTCGAAAACCAGCCGGATAGTATCAGTAACTCAAGCGTTATGGCCCTTGTTTTTTTCTGAAAAATGCCATTTTCTGCATTGTGAACACTCTAACTCCTTCATTGATTATTTGATCTTTACCAAACTTGCACAGATTGTTAATATCAATGAAAGCGCGGACAAGTTCGAAAACCAGCCAGATCGAATCAGTAACACCAGAGTTGTGGCCTTTGTTCTTTTCTGAAAAAAAATGCAATTTTCTGCCGTGTGAACGCTATGGCACCTTCATTTATTATTTGATCTATACCAAACTTGCAAAGATTGTTTATATCAAAGAAAGCTTGAACAAGTTCGAAAACCAGCCAGATCAAATCAGAAATACCGGAGTTATGGCTCTAGCTTTGCTGAAAAATGCCATTTTCTGCCTTGTGAACACTGTAGCACATACATTTGTTATTTAATCTTTACCAAATGTTGCATGTTTGTTAATATCAATGAAAGCTCGAATAAGTTTGAAAACCAGACACGATGGCCCTTGATTTTCTTAAAATATGCAATATGCTATATTGACAACCTGCCGTCGTGGGTTCAAATCCCACTGGGATTTTAAAAATGTATGATACAATGGGGTGCAGCAAGTTCTCGGATTTTGTCTCCGCCCACTAGGGCCCCCTTGGGGGTAATTAGGTAAAGAATCACAAACAAATACATATCTTGTCCAAATGCGAATGGATTTGATTCTAATTTTGTATGGTCATTTAGGGACTCGAGGCACAACATATACAATACGAGTTTTGTTCTCCTGCATATAGGGGCCCCTCTATACAGGGGTACAATTTGGGGAGCTTGCAGTAATTTACTATTACTTTTACAGAGTTTCGGCCTTTAACGCTTTCTCCTTCTATACCCTTTGAGATCTCAAGTTCATGTGTATTTCTTAGTTAAGATATGTAAATGCGCAATAATGTCTCGGATTTAAGCTCTGCCCACTGGGGCCCATGGGGCGGGTGTGGGGGTGTAATCGGGTCAAAATTCATAAAAAAATACTCATCTTGTCCAGATGTGAAATTTTGTATGGTCATTTAGGGACTCGAGGCACAGCATATATAAAACTGGTTTTGACCTCAGCATTAAGGGCCCCTCTACAGGGGTACAAACTTGTGGAAACTTCCAGTAATTTACTACTACAAGTTTCGGGCTTGTGTGGTTAATTCCTTCTGTACCTTTGATGTTTCAAGTTCATGTCTGGTGTATTTCTTGTGGATGTGCAATACGTTTTCATATTGCGGCTCCATCCTCGGGCTCCATAGAGGGAAATCAGGTAAAATACCCCACAACAAATGGCACATCTTGTCCATATTTGAATGTATTTGGTTCTAATGTGTTTGGTATGATCATTTAGGGGCTCGAGGCACAACGTTTATAAAATGGGTTTTGTCCTACTGTGTAAAGGGTAAAGATGTAAAGATACAACTTGGGGGAGCTGAAGTGAATTGAATTGGGTTTTAAGGCGCATCGAAAGGTTATATGGCGCCTAATAGGAATGAACATGCCAGGCTCATCCTCCCTGTACATAGAGAATGTGCCTAGAACCTTCCCACCTGCAGAACTGCAGAGTTGTTGCAAATTCTATTGTAGACACTCCATTTACGCTGGAGCAACGTTTATTGTTTTTCTGCCACTGCTCTAGTGAGTTGAGCAAGATGGCACCTGAAACAATGCAGGGGTTATCATGAAGACCTTTAATGAGCATGAAGAAACAAATGATAAAATGAACATGAATTTGTGTGTAGGGGTGGTGGTGGGGGAGTTCTACCTCTCTGCCTACCCCTGCAACGGGATCTGCATGGCCCTATTCTTTGCCCCGGAACCAAACGGGGCCCCGGAACCACACGGGGCGAGCTGAAGTGAAGTTGCAGTAATTTACTATTTGAGAGTTTTGGCTTTATGACACTTACTTTTTCTATAGCCTTTGAGATTTCAAGTTCTTGTGTGGTATTTTTCTTAGATGCACAATAATGTCACGGATTTTGGCTTCACCAAATGGGGCCCCCTAGAGGGTAATCGGGTCAAAAGACACAAAAAAATGCATATCTTGTCCAAATGTGAATGGTTATGATTCAAATTTGGTATGGCCATTGATGGACTCGAGGCACAACATATATAAAACGAGTTGTGACCTCCTGAATAAAGCGGCCCCTCAACAGGGGAACTTACTGTACTTTACTATTACATAGTTTCTGCCATGTGACGCTAACTTCTTCTATACCCTTTGAGATATCAAGTTCATGTGTAGTGATTTTTAGAAGTGTAGATGCACAATAATATTTGGTATTTTGGCTCCATCCACTGGGACCCCCTAGTAAGGTTATCCAGCAAAATAACACACACAAAAGTTCTAATTTAGTATGGTCATTTATGGAGTATATAAAACGGGTTTCACCTCCTCAAAGCGCCCCTCGACCGGGGTACTACTTGGGGAACTTGCAGTTATTTACTATTACAAAATTTCCGTCTTGTGACGCTTACTCCCTCTATACTCTGAGAGATTTCAAGTTCATGCGTGGTGTGTTTCTTAGTTAAGGATGTGCAGCTGAACAATAAGTTTTCGTTTTTGGCTCCATCCCCTGGTGCTACCTAGAGGGTAGTCAAGTAAAACAAAATGCATATCTATTCCAAATAAAAATGCTTTTAATCCGAATTTGCTACGGTCATTTAGGGACTCGAGGCACAACATATGATGAGTAGTAAAACGGGATTTGACCTCCTGTGTAAAGGGGCCCCTCTACAGGGAAACAACTTGGGAAGCTGAAGTTTCAGTAATTTACTATTTCAGAGTTACTACATGGGTACAACTTGGGGAACTTGTAGTAAGTCATTTGTTAGACTGCCATTTTGCTCAGTGCAGGGCAAAGGTTTATGTCATATTTGCCACAACAACTAATTTACGTCCAACCATACTCCATAAAGCCATTAGAGCGATACATGCCCTCCTGAGCCTCGTTATAGATATTGAATTATTTGTACTAATATCAAATAAAAGGGCAAAAATCTGTTAAAACGCTCAATGGTTTGTAAACCTTGAAAACTATATTTCGTACTTCGGGCCTCTAACATACGTTTAATAATGGTCTGATGATTTAAAAAAGCTGAATACTTTAAATTGCACATCGTGTATGTAAAACCTGAAAAATAGATAGATAGATAGATAGATAAATAAATAAATATGACGTAAGAGTTATTAATTTAGCACAATAAATGTATTCTTAATGTTAAAAACTGAACCCACGACACCAGGCGTCCAAATTAAAAAAAAACAATATATGCAAAATAAATAATGATTAACATAACCAATTAAAACAAGTTTAACAAAACAACAACAAACTAAGTGAGCTGTAAGTGGATTGTAACTAGATGGTAACTGGACTTGTGGAGCGCTGCGGTCTAGTGGTAGAGCGTTGGACCCATGATCGTACAGTCGTGGGTTCGATCCCCGCCATTGCCATATGCGTTGTGTCCCTGAGCAAGACACTTTATCTGCATTTGCTTAGTACTGGATCTACCCAGGAAGACATCGAGAGTGATTCATATAAGTTCAAAGAGCTTTAGTTACAGTCGATGTAAAATAAATAAGTTTAAACTAACTGGACATGTCCATTCAAGCAGATAGGATAATCGGCATGTCTGAGATATGTGGAATCATCTGATACTATTATCTTAGAGGGTCATGCGTCATTATGACTTATTATCAGACAAACCAAATTTGAGTGTATGTTTGACACGATTGTCAATCACTAGATTTTGGACGACAACGACATGAAGATGTGGCTGTCGGTGACTTGTTTATTGCTAGGTGTTTCGGCTGCCCAAGCTCTTGGTAAGTATACGGGATATGTATGTTTAAGGAAAAACACAGTATGACTTAAATATTTACTTTAATGCACTTTAATAATATAATTATATACGTATTTCCATAATCATGGAGCTCCGTGTGGTTCCGGGTCAAGAAAAGGCTTATCCAGACACTGGGGCAAAATCCCGAATTCATGTTACCTTTGTCAAATATTGTCATGTTCTTATCTTCATCGGCTTTGTTGTATTCTTGAGTGGTTGCAGAACGCAATGATCGTGGTTCCAGCGAAACATGGAGTGTATACAAAATAATTTGAATCATCTCTGCAGTTCTGCAGATGGGAAAGTTCTAGGCCCATTCTGCTTATTGTTTAATACATAGAGGATGGGCCTGCAATGTTCATTTCTGTTGGCGTTATATAAACTTTTCCTGTTTGAAACATGAATCTTTATTGTTGTGCTCAGCAAACAAAAATAGTGATAAGTTATGAATGATCACAGGTGGCTGTATCGGTGTTGGGAACAAAAAAATAAAAAAATAAAAATAAATAAATAAATAAAAGAAAAAAGAAAAAAAGAAAGAAATTGTTCGCAAACATACTTTAAGTTTTCCTGAAAAAAAATGTCCCAGAGTATCGTAGTTATAGTCTATAACTATGCTACTCTGGACATATTTTAAGTTTTCCTGAAAAAAATGTCCCAGAGTATCGTAGTTATAGTCTATAACTATGATACTCTGGGACATTTTTTTCAGGAAAACTTAAAATATGTCTGTTTTCAACAAATAACACGTTTTTTTTGTGATTTTTTTTGATTTTTTGATTGTGATTTTTTTTTAGTTCCCAACACCGATACATACAGCCACCTGTGTTCCTATGGCGTGTTTTTATGTTCATCAGATCAGGGCGATATTGGTTATTTAAGCGATCATATTTAACGCAGGAAACCGTTGGGTTAATTCTCGAAATACTTAAAAAGCATATAACACATGACCAGTCCTTCGGAAAAGACCGGTTTCCCCTTTAAACAGAGGTATGCTAGCTAAAATGCCCAATGAAATACAGCAAGGATAAATAAATTATACACACGCATGACACCATTTTCTTTTCTTTTGTTTAACACACATCTTCTAATTAACAGTTATTTGTTCTAACCACTGGGCTGCGGGGACTTCCTCAAAACATGGTATATTTAGTACCATTGATTATAATAAACAAATAACACAATTGAACAGACCTCAAGATGTATCAGTAGTTTTCCAATATGTCGCACATGCGTGATGTAAAACTATTTAACTATGATCCCGTTTCAAAATAACTTTATCTCGATTTTTTTTTAGTGGATTATAAGTGTTTTCGCTAGTTAGTGGGAAAGTCTATGACTATTGAAATACTACAAAGTATTAACAAATAATCGGCGATGTAGCGGTTGTCAGCAGGTCTCAAAGAGCAAGTAAGTCCGTAAGGTATCTGGTTCGAATCCATCTCCGAGCAACTATTTTTTATTTAACAAATATATATTGGAAAGCCGTATTAATCGTTGTTACCCGATGTGATATATTACACATCAATTATTGACTTATAAACCGACTTTTTGGATGTTCTCGAAATAAAACTACTTCGACCGTGAATCATTCATATTCACGAGTTGTACCATCTAAAGTGAAGTGTGTACAGCTTTAAATGATGTTCAACTGGAGTTCTTGACTACAATGACCGTTTTTTCTCTCACATTGCTGTGTATACCGTTCAACCCCCTACCGTATTCGACAGTGGTAATACATTCATCGTGTCATGCCAATATTTGTCTTTGCATTTCTTATTTCATTGATCAGTACCGCGTGCAAACGTTTGCGGTGGTACGTCTGTAAACACCCAGAACAATGGCATGCTAGTGTCACATAAGGGATTTGAGGCCAATCACACCTTTGGAATAAACTCAAACTGTGTGTGGAAGGTAGAGGCGCCACAGGGACAGTATGTGGGACTGTTTCAACAAAGCTTCCACGTCGAGTATGATCCGACGTAAGTAGAAACACACATTATACTCTAAATTAATGAAATTATATTTGATGTGTAGCTTTAAACTAACACTTGCGTCGCATGCCATCTGCTTATTTTACCAACAAGAACAATTAACTATAAAATGTTAAAACAGGGTGTGTAATCCTTCATGAATTATGTATCAGATTTTATTTTAAATTGTAACGTTTTATGAAAAGGGACATAACTCTGCATTGAATATAATTGATACGGAAGAACTGTATAAAGTGTCATGACTATAGGCAATATTTGCCAAGTTATTAGCTCGGTTAGGTCGCTGGTTAAAGTTTTGAAAAGAGGCATAACTCGGCCGAAATTAAAGACAGAGTTATTTGACAGGTTTATGAAGTTGTATTAACATAGGTCGAGTACTTTTCAAGTCATGGTCAGTTATGAGCTCGGGTAGGTTGCAGGTTAAAGTTGAAAGGGGCATAACTCTGCCGGAATGAAAGTCATCGGAGACATTACGTGGTCCAAGTTTTAACTTTCATACCCCATCCAAACCCTACACCAAGAAGCGAAAACGGGATTGGTTGGTGGGGGTATGAAATAAAACCTTAATTTCGGTTTAAAAAGTTTGCCTATTGTAAAATTAAAACATTTAATAGGTAATTTTAAGCAGGTTATTTAAAAGAAGGAACGGACATTCAGACACACAAGCATGCACACCCACGTTTTCACGAACGCTTAGATGGAAAGACGAACAGAGGAAAAGTAAGACATATCAGGGGCTTAATACATAACAAATCGATAAGCGACCAACTTTTGGCAGCAAGTGTCAATCAGTATACCTGGCACATTTTAAAATCAGACTACCTTTTTGGTAGATCGGGGTTACCTTGTGGTCCGGGATACAATTTGGCTTCCTAGCCCGCCCGCCCACCCCACACCACACCACTCCCTTAAAAAATGCGCGTTAAGAACAGGCCTTCAGATTTCATTTAAAAGAAAAAGGTTTTATTCTCCGAACCGAAAGTTGACGTGTGTAACTGGTATCAATGTTGCTGGTACCATGTCGTACGTTCCTGCCTTGTTCAATGATGATAATTACATTCAAAATAGAACATATTTGGAAGTAACACCTAATATAAGTATAGGGTCCAAAACATCAACAATAAAAATACCAGCATTTCTATTAACCAGACTGTCTTTAATATATACAATTTGAGACAGAAAGAAATTATAGATACATTTCCGTGCAGTTAGTTTTATTAAATTACTTTGTATAGATGTTCCTATGACTATCTCGAACTCTTCGACGGTGACTCGACAAGTTCACCAAGCTTGGGCAAGTTTTGTGGCCATAATTTTAACCCCATTTCATCTACCGGACGATTCTTCACTCTGCAGTTTGTCACGGACGAAGATACACAGCTAAGCGGATTCTCTCTCTTCTACAACTTTACAAATACGATCATCCGTAAGTACTGGCGGTGTGAGCGGCGTGACCTCTCTGTTCTGCAACTTTACCAATACGATCACCTGTAAGTATTGACAATGTCAGCGGCGTGACTTCACTCTCTTCTACAACTTTACAAATACGATCATCCGTAAGTACTGACGGTGTGAGCGTAGTGACTTCTCTCTCTTCTACAACTTTACAAATATGGTCATCCGTAAGTACTGACGGTGTGAGCGGCGTGGCTTCTGTCTCTTCTACAATTTTACAAATATGGTCATCCGTAAGTACTGACGGTGTGAGCGGCTGGCTTCTCTCTCTTCTACAACTTTACAAATATGGTCATTCGTAAGTACTGACGGTGTGAGCGGCGTGACCTCTCTCTTCTACAACTTTACAAATATGGTCATCCGTAAGTACTGACGTTGTGAGCGGCGTGGCTTCTCTCTCTCTCTCTTCAATAACGTTGCAAATATGGTCATATGTAATTACGGACGGTGTGAACGGCGTGACTTCTCTCTCTTCTACAACTTTTCAAATATGGTCATCCGTAAGTACTGACGTTGTGAGCAGCGTGGCTTCTCTCTCTTCTACAACTTTACAAATATAGTCATCCGTAAGGATTGACGGTGTGAGCGGCGTGGCTTCTCTCTCTCTTCAATAACTTTGCAAATATGGTCATCCGTAAGTACTGACGGTGAGAGTGGCGTGGCTTCTCTCTCTTCTACAACTTTACAAATATGGTCATCCGTAAGTACTGACGTTTTGAGCGGCGTGGCTTCTCTCTCTTCTATAACTAATATGGTCATCCGTACTTACAACTTGTGAGCGCAGTAGACTCTGGTAACGTTAAATTGCAAATACGATCATCCTAAGTACTGACAGTGCGAACGGTGCGACTTCTCTCTCTTCTAAAACTTTACGGAACTTGTTCAGTTCTGGTGGTAGCCATCTTTGATTTCATTTTTTTATGCCTTTTGTTTGAACAAAACAACTTATAAAACATGTGCGTAAAATGTGTTCTTGATCTCTGAAGATACAAGCATTGCTATTTCTATGGTTATATATCATTTTTATAGAGGCCATCTTGGATTGTACCGAAAGCGGTAATTTTTAAGCGTGCCTCCCGCTTGTTATTAACTGTGCAACATATGCTGCTTTTATCATAAAATGAATAACTGTATATCCTTTGCTTTTGACTTATTATTATAACGATAAATTAAATAATGATATCACCGGAACTAATTAGGCAATAATCAACAGCACAGACGCATCAGAAGCCTATCGGATCATGCATTAAAGTTAAAGCGTTGCTATATATATTTCAGAGAACGCGTGTAATGCATCGACTGAGTTCCAGTGTGTAAACGGAAAATGTATCGACCTTATGAACCGGTGTGACAACAGTGACGATTGTGGTGACAATAGCGACGAACAAAACTGTCAAGCTTATACAAATGGAGGTGAGTCCAAAATACCCACAATTCATTCTGCATACAAAACGATTTACCGCTGAGGCAATGGCGAAGCACTCGGTCAATTCCGTCTACGTTCGGAATCAAGCCTCGTATGCTTTCGACAAAGTATTTTTGTAAGCCGGAAGTCAACGGGTCAGAATATAACGCTTTAACTAATATGTTGCTTTATAAACAATATGGTGGTTAGCCATACGTGTCTATGTATTTGCTTTGTCTACATCGACTAATGTTTCATGTTAACAAGCTATATATTAATAAGAAGTAATATGAAGTGGCATTGCAAACTTTGATTTTGACTGTCAATGCCTTTTGCTGTGAATTTTTGAGCCAGCATTTTTATTTTTCTGCAAATAAATGATATTATTCTATGATGTTACATTTTGATAGTTGAAATATAAATGGATTTTCATTGGATAAAAAACAATTTACATCCTCAAAGGACGGTAGCGTCTGATGTTTGTCTTAAATCTTGTCTTGTCGTACACTTAATGATTTGTTCCCTTGCATTTTGGCTTTCTAGGCTTTGTTTTTCCTTCTTTTGTTCTACTTTTTTATATTCATATATACATGATCATCCATTTGTTATATTTATATTACCTAGTTTGTTAGAGAATATAACCTGGCGGGGATTTCTTTATTTACACTGTCCTGTTTTATTGGGATGACAACAGGGTAAGAGCGAGATTTGATGCAACCTAGAACCTGATTTAAACTCCCAGCGGCCTTTTGGCCACTAACCGTTCCAAGGCGATAGCCCTATTGTCAACGTTTTGGTGTTTGTGATGTCATACACCTTGCTTCCTATTAACATTGTAATTGTTGTTTGTTTAGTGCGTGCTTTTGGTTTGTCCTGTTCGACTTCCATACTTACATTTAATGATCAACACTATCGTAACGATTATAAGAATTATGAGGATTAACTTCCAGCTCTTCATTTTTCTACGGAGCCATAGCCATCTCGAGGCCTTCTCAGCAGCATTGCTAACTTCCTGGACTGGACGACTCTCTGTCTGAGTGCTCCTGTGATCCTAATTAAATTAGCATCTTCCACATGGACTGGGCTGCGAATCCTCTACAACCTACGTCAACCGGGTTGTCCAACCTTTGGCTCGACACTCTTCATCAAGTTGTGGATACCTTACAACCGTTCTCTGATACTTTGGTAGCTATTTGTCAAGTCGTCACCGATATCTTCCTTGAGACAACGTTAATTGGTAGGAGAAAATATTTTATCAACGATCCCTTCTTTTCCACAAAGAGTGCACGTTGGATTTCCAGTCAGTATCCAAAGACGAAGATTAGCCGGTGACGGGAGGACATCATAAACACTTCTCAGAAGAAATCTCATGCGGATTGATTCTATGTGCTACCACCATGTGACTCGCTTCTCTGGCACATTCCATCCATTTCATCTGGTGGATATTTCCTGGCTACCAAAATGAACCATCTGGGACATCCTGCTCTCCCTTCCGAATCTCTGCCTGGACCAGGGATCTTCCTGCCTGGCTATCAGACGCATCCCATCTTGGCTGGCTCTGCATTCCCAGTCAATGCTTACAGCCTGTTGTTGACCAAATCGACATGCTTCAGTCTCTACTCAGCTCTGACCACTGCCTTGCTCACTGACCACTTTCTACCGCTTTCCATTCCTGCTTGGCTGATGTTCTCATCATTGGAGTCTCTCAATGTCAGCGCACGTACGCACGCACGCACGAACGCACACGCACACGCACACACACACACACACATGACGTTTAACATCGTTATATGATGTGGTTTAGATTCAGATACGGATTTATAAAACCCATTGTGCAGTCTCAGATTTTAAACTAGCCTAATAAATTGGCTCCTATGCAGTTTTTTTTTATTATTCTGACGTTCTATGTAACTGCATATGTGTTGATGCTCGCCAATATGAAAAGTTTGAAAAGGGCATTCAACGTATATTTTAACACACTAAATTTAAACACAATGAACTCTGTAACACATGTATTGATCATGCTCATTGTCCAGGATCTTACTGAAGAAAGCCTTCAATATATATGTGATGAAGTTGGAAATTGTATTTTATAGTTATCGGGCTTTCAAGTTGAAATTTAATTATTGTTTATTACTTAGTAACATATATCGAGTGTACTCATTGTCGAACCCATACATGCTCATGTTGAAATAAACCTTCAAATTAAATTGTGTAAACATCGAAAATCGTTACTAAATGTATCAAGTTCACAAGCTGAAATACGACGTTGCGTTGTCAACCTTCTCGCCTCTCAACGCTGCGGGTTCGATTCCCACTGGGAGCTCTACTTGTATAAGTGTGAATTCTTGCGGTTGGCGGGGATTATGCAGTACTGGTTCTACACAGGAATAAGTGGGTGGTCTGCCTCCATCGCAACAAAATTTACTGTCATATATGATATGGCCTTACATGTACTAAAATGAGTAAAACACCATTCAAACAAACAAAATAATATGTTTTTCCATTCTTAAACCAGTAAGGTCAAGGTCGCTCATTGTCTCACTTGTCTGAGATCTGACTGAAACAATTAAAAGTTGGCCAGGAGCGCTAAACATGATTATATTGTCTCAAATTGTAGGAGTCTGTCCTGGAAATGAGTTCAAGTGTGCAAACGGTGGCTGTGTCTCCCGTGAATGGTTATGCGACGGTGAAGATGATTGCAAGGATAACAGTGACGAGATTCCGAGCAACTTTGACGCTGGAAACAACCACAATGGTAAGTGTCATAACGGTCGACACATAATCAATATCCGAAGGTTGATCCTCAGGGTGAACAATCTTGCTATCCCCCACTCATGGATGTGATATTTATATACATGGATTACGCATATTCAACCACGGGTATTTTAAAAATCATTGAATAAGCTTATACTTTTACTCGGCATATATACATTATTATATGACCTGAACACTTGGATTAAGTTTGATAAACGGTTTTGTAGCGTAATTTTGCCGTTATTTGGCGGGTTATTTCTTTAAAAGGTAGAGTCATTTGTTCATAAATCACATAATCAATTACGGGTTAGGGTAACTTGCTCCTAAATCACATAGTAATAGGGTATGATAACTTGTTCATACTAAAATAATCACGGGATGCGGTAATATGCTGATATAAATCACATACTCACGGGGTATGGTATCATTTGCAAATGGTTGTTATTTTTAATGCTACATAGCTGCATTTTGTTTACTGTTAAGACAATAAAAATTGCCGAACCAATAAAAAAGCAAACATGTAAAACTGGTTTAAAAAAACAATGTCCGTAACTTTTAGCCTAAAAAACACAAAATAATTACGTTGACAAACATAACAGACCAACCATTATTGAATATTTACTACATAAAACCAAGATTGTCTGACGGAATTTAATAGCGGTACAAAAAAAGAAGTACCGCTTTGTAGGGTTGAACTGGTAACTTACACTAAAATTACACTCACGGGTAATAATAGTCGAACGTCGCAATAGCCGAGCTCGCTACCTACGGAGCTAACCAGGCCAGTTTTATTACGTAAGAGATGCAACGTATAAAAGCTAATGCGCTAATGGATGTCATGTGATCAGAAGAAAATGTCCCACATTATTTACAAATAATATATAAAACGTTTTTTTTTCAAACTCACGAATGTATTACTACATGGTTATCTGGGTCTATGGTAATGTTTTCATGTATACGTTTCACTGAATAAAAATCAGACAGTTATTTGGCTATGCTCAATATATGTTTACTTACGGACAGTGTCCCTTTAAGTTAAAACAATGATGTTTCATTTTTATTTTCATAAACAAACTACCTCCAGTACGTTCTAATTTACAAGCTGTTTGATTGCAGCTGCTGTCTGTGGAGCGGCAGTCTTGACTGGAACTGCAGGCACTATTACCTCTCCAAAATACCCACATCATTATCCCAATGACGCTAGTTGTATCTACTCCATACATGCGCCAAGAGGAACGCAGGTAAGTCATCAGAATGATTCTAGTTGTATCAAGTCTATACATGCGCCAAGAGTAACGCAGATAAGTCATCAGAATGACGCTAGTTGTACCTATTCTATACATGCGCCAAGAGGAACGCAGATAAGTCATCAGAATGACGCTAGTTGTATATATTATATACATGCGCCAAGAAGAACGCAGGTAAGACATCGGAATGACGCTAGTTGTATCTATTCTATACATGCGCCAAGATAAACGCAGGTAAGTCACATAATGACGATAGTTGTATGTATTATATACATACACCAAAAGGCACGCAGGTAAGTCATCAGAATGACTCTAGTTGTATATATTCTATACATGCGCCAAGATGAACGCAGGTAAGTCGACATAATGACGATAGTTGTATCTATGATATACATACACCAAAAGGCACGCAGGTAAGTCATCAGAATGACGCTAGTTGTATGTATTCTATACATACGCCAATAGGAACGCAGGTAAGGCTAGTTGTATCTATTCTATACATGCGCCAAGAGGAATGCAGGTAAGTCATCAGAATGACGCTAGTTGTATCTATTCTATACATGCGCGAAGAGGAACGCAGATAAGTCATAAGAATGACGCTAGTTGTATATATTATATACATGCGCCAAGAGGAACGCAGGTAAGTCATCAGAATGACGCTAGTTGTATCTATTCTATACATGCGCGAAGAGGAACGCAGATAAGTCATAAGACTGACGCTAGTTGTATATATTATATACAGGCGCCAAGAGGAACGCAGGTAAGTCATCAGAATGACGCTAGTTGTATCTATTATATACATGCGCGAAGAGGAAGGCAGATAAGTCATAAGAATGACGCTAGTTGTATATATTATATACATGAGCCAAGAGGAACGCAGGTAAGTCATCAGAATGACGCTAGTTGTATCTATTCTATACATGCGCGAAAAGGAACGCAGATAATTCATCAGAATGACGCTAGTTGTATCTACTATATACATGCGCAAAGATGAACGCAGGTAAGCCATCTGAATGATGCTAGTTGTAATCTATGCTATACATGAGGCCAAGAGGAATGCAGGTAAGGCTAGTTGTATCTATTCTATACATGCGCCAAGATGAACGTCGGTAAGTCAACATAATGATGATAGTTGTATCTATGATATACATACACCAAAAGGCACGCAGGTAAGTCATCAGAATGACTCTAGTTGTATATATTGTATACATGCGCCAAGATTAACGCAGGTAAGTCATCAGAATGACTCTAGTTGAATATCTTCTATACATGCGCAAAGAGGAACACAGGTAAGTCATCAGAATGACTCTATAGTTGTATCTATTCTATATACATGCGCCAAGAGGAACGCAGGTAACTCTAGTTGTAGCTATGATATACATGTGACCCGAGGATCACAGCAGGTAAATCATCCAAATGACCCGTTGTATATATTCCATTCACGCAACCAAAGGAACGCGACCAGAGCAAAGCAGTTGGTAGATAATCATTGTGTCTATGCTATACATGCGACTAGAAGAAAGTGGTAGGTAAATCATTGTTTTATCCATATATATTATGCAAACTTTGTTTTTATTATTTTATTGGGTATACCAATTGACCGACCAATAGGTCCTTATTGGGTTCGAATCGGGAAACGGGAACTAGGAACCAGTTCCCGATTCGGCTCGAATAGTGCAATGGCTTCTGTGTGTGTTCAAGCCTGCTGAGATTATGTGGAAATCGAGATATTTAGCAGACATAACTATGAAAACAAATCCTGCTTTTTCATTTTGGCGATTTTATAACATTGCATGTCATTTTCCAGGAAACTGTCATATTTTTATTGTAAAATCGAAATGCAATCGTTCAGTTCCTTATTGGGTTCGAATCGGGAACCGAGACTAAGAACCAGTTCCCGGTCCTCGATTCTCGGGGACTGGCTTCAGTGTGTGTTCAAGACTGCTGACATTGTGTGGAAATCGTAAAACATCATATTAATAGATATTTAGGAGAAATAACTTTGAGGGGAAAATCCTTTTTTATTTTGGCGATTTGATAACATCGCATGTCGTTTTTCATTAAACTGGGATATATATATTGTAAATTCAAAGTGGAATCGTTCAGTTCTTTATTGAGTTCGAATCGGAAACCGGAACTAGGAACTAGTTCCCGGTTCCCGATTCGACTCGAATAAGGAAGTGGCATCTGGGTGTGTTTATGCCTGCAGAAATTGTGTGGAAATCGTAAAGTATTATATTACTTGATGGTTAGGAGATATAACTCCCTGAAGAAAAAAACAACTTTTTTATTTTACCGATTTTATAACATCGCATGTCGTTTTCCATGAAACTGGGAGATGTGCAATATGAAAATCAAGGTGATAGTATTTAATCTCTCATTGGGGTTCGAATCGGGAACGAAGAACCGGGAACAAGGAACCACTTCCTAGTTCCTGGTTCCCAATTCATTCGAATAAGTGGTGCATTTTTTCATATATTCATTGTTTTTCTTTACAGGAACTAGTGTTCAAGTTTGACCACTCATTCAGTTTGGAGGCAGACGCAGCGTGTGTGTATGACTTTGTCAGGGTTTACTCTGAGGGATCAGTTCACGGTAAGCTCCCACCACCACCATGTCTGTTTCATCTCTCCCTCCTGTAAGTGTCTGCCATTGAATCGACTCCAGAAGCATTAAAGGGACGCATGACATACGTTTTTATCAGGCATTAAAATAGCCGCTCATTCATTTTGACTTTGCATAGAAAATGAGAATTTTTTTTTTTTATATTTTACCATAGGTTTAATTATATTGTTGGTGCAATATAATATGCAAAAACAATTTGATTTATGCCATTCTGCATAAATAATAAATATTAATGATGGAAAAAAAATGCAGGTTATGTTAAAAAACTAATGATTTAAAAAATCAAGATTGTCATATGTCCCTTTAAAGAAAGTCCATATTTACATTTATCAATTGAAGTAGTTACATGTATAGCAAATAGAATAACTTTCCAAATTTCCTATTTTATTTTATAAGGATCAGTATTGCAAATTCATTGAAATCGAACGAAATTAATTGTTAAAGGGACGCAAGGCAATCTTGATGTTTTAAAAACATATGCAATTTTTGAAATTACTAGGTCATTATTCAACGGAAACTTAAAATAGAAAAATAAATAATTTGATTTATTCAACAAATAGACAATTATCAGGGGCGTAGCGTGGCTTGTATTCGACATACTCCTACTTGCTAATTTCCCACCATTGACCCCCCACCCATTGGTAATATCCCACCATTGACAACCCCCACTGCCAATAACGGGACTGAACATGATCAATGACTGGTATTTGGCTATTTTGTTCTGTTTAAGGACCTTTCTGTGGCAACGTAGCCCCTGATCAGTTCATAATCCCCGGGAACCACGCGTATGTCCATTTTGATTCGGATGACAGCAGCAATGACTCCGGATTCAGTCTCTCCTGGAGAGCACACTGTAAGTCATCAACATTATACAGCAATTTATATAGTTTTATACTCGATAACATTTATGCAATTTCGTTTTGTTCTCATGGACATATAGAATATACTATGTCCATGACGTTGTATACTAGTATATTGTTTAACCATTTTGTCGCAAAATTTTCAAATGTCGTCTGCTTAAATATATATAGGCCTATATATATCTTGCTGAGTGGCGAACAGTGCTAACCCTGATCAGCCTTCACATTATGTACATGTCGATCTGACTTACACTGGTCGTAAAAGTCAATGTTTTCGACTGCGGCAGCGGTAAAGTTAAAGTCATACTTATTTTTTTTTAGCTCTACTGGCTGAAGGCCAGCAGAGCTGTTGTCCGTCGTCCGTTAACTTTTTCCTTGTGAACACTCTAGGGCCTTCATTATTAATCGGATATTTACGAAACTTTGCCAGTGTCTTTATATCAATGAATGCTCGGGCAAGTTCGAAAACCAGCCAGATCAGATTAATTTCACCGGAGTTATGTCCCTTGTTTTGCTGAAAATGCCATATTAAGCCTTGTGAACACTGTAGCACCTTCATTTATTATTTGATCTTTACCAAACTTGCATAGATTGTTAATATCAATGAAAGTTCGGACATTTTGAAAACCAGCCAAATCGGATCCGTAACACCGGAGTTATGACCCTTGTTTTTTTCTGAAAAATGCTATTTTCTTCCTTGTGAACGCTCTAGCACCTTCATTTATTATTTGATCTTTACCAAACTTGCACAGATTGTTAATACTAATCATAGCTTGAATAAATTGGGTCAGTAACACCAGAGTTATTGCCCTTTTTTTCTGAAAAAAATCCATTTTATGCCTTGTGAACACTGTAGCACCTTCATTTATTATTTGATCTTTACCAAACCTGCACAGATTGTTAATACTAATGAAACCTTACCCAAATTTGAAAATCAGCTGAATTGGATTAGTAACAGCAGAGTTATGGCCCTTGTTTTTTTCCTGAAAAATGCCATTTTCTGTCTTGTGAACACTCTAGCACCTTCATTTATTATTTGATCTTTACCAAACTTGCACAGATTGTTAATATTAATAAAAGCACGGACAAGTTCGAAGACCAGCCAAATCGAATCAGTAATACCGGAGTTATGGCCCTTGTTTTTTTCTGAAAAATGTAATTTTCTTCCTTGTGAACACTCTAGCACCTTCATTTATTATTTGATCTTTACCAAAACTTGCACAGATTGTTAATATCAATAAAAGCTCAGACAAGTTCGAAAACCAGCCAAATCGGATCAGTAATACCGGAGTTATGGCCCTTGTTGTTCCCCCAGAAAAATGTAATTTTTTTCCTTGTGAACGCTCTAGCAACTTCATTTATTAATTGATCTTTACCAAACTTGCACAGATTGTTAATACGAATGAAAGCTTAGACAAGTTCTAAAACCAGCTAATTTGGATCAGTATCACCAGAGTTATGGCCTGTTTTTTCCTGAAAAATGCCATTTTCTGCCTTGTGAACACTCTAGCACCTTCATTTATTATTTGATCTTTATCAAATTTGCATAGATTGTTAATATCAATGAAAGCTCGGACATTTGAAAACCAGCCAAATCGGATCAGTAACACCAGAGTTATGGCCCTTGTTTTTTCCCCTGAAAAATGCCATTTTCTGCCTTGTGAACACTCTAGCACCTTCATTTATTACTTGATCTTTACCAAACTTCCAATGATTGTTATTATCAATGAAAACTCGGACAAGTTCGAAAACTAGCCAAATTGAATGAGTAACAGCAGAGTTATGGCCCTTGATTTGCTGAAAAATGCCATATTCTGCCGTGTGAACACTCTAGCACCTTCATTTCATTTTCCATCCGGTCTTTACCAAACTTTAAGAGATTGTTAATATCAATGTTAGCTCGGACAAGTTCGAAAACCATCTATATCGGACCAGGAACACCAGAGTTATGTGCCCTTGAATTATGGAAATATGCCATTTTCAGCCTTGTGAACACTCTAGCACCTTCATTTTGCATTCGATCTTTCCCAATCTTAGCCAGATTGTTGATATCAATGAAAGCTCTAACGAGTTTGAGAACCAGGCAGATCGAACAAGTAACACTAGAGTTATGGCCCTTTTTCAGTATTTGGTAATGCACACTCCAAACTCAAAGGATCGTGGGTTCAAATCTCACTGGAGTCATTTTTTTCCACAGGAAACCTTGGTTTATGGGTTCAAATTTTATTTTAAAGTATTTATTTTTTCATTTTTATTTTTTATTCTTTATTTTTATATATATTTTTTAATTTTTTTATATTATTTTTTTAAACATTTTTTTTTAATTTCTTTTAATTTTTTTTTCCTTCCATTTGTCACGCTACACATATGGTTTCCCGACCACATATTGTTTGTTCGTAATGGCACCTATTGTTTATACTCCAGGCACATGTACAGTGATAGGTTTCCCACGCATATCGTTTGTACTTAAAGGCACAAGGACATAAATAGCACGCCCCCACACTGTTTGTAATTAAAGGCGCGTGTATGGGTCCGTCAACATGTATTGCTTATACTTAATGGCACATGTACAGTGATAGGTTTCCCACGCATATCGTTTGTACTTAAAGGCACAAGGACATAAATAGCACGCCCCCACACTGTTTGTAATTAAAGGCGCGTGTATGGGTCCGTCAACATGTATTGCTTATACTTAATGGCACATGTACACAGATGGGTTCCCAACACATATTGTTTGTGCTTAAAGGCACGGTAACATAAATGTGTTTGACGTCAGATCGGGAGGTCGCCATTGCCACGTTATTTATCCTTGAGCAAGGTGATTAATCCACATTGCTTAGTACTGGTTTTACCCAGGAAGCCGTCGAGAGTGATTAATATAAGTTACAAGAACTTGCTTCACAATCGATGTAAAAGAAATATGTTTAAATCAATAACATAAATAGTCTGCTCCCACACATTTAGTTTGTACATAAAGTCACGAGTACATTAATGGTGCTCCCACGTGCATTGCTGTACTTAAAGGCACACGAACATAAATAGCCCGACCCGAACACATCTTGTGTGTGCTTAAAGGAATATTTACGGAAATGGATTGCTTTGACATAATTTTCATATGATACCTTAAGGCTTTTCTTGGTGTTCATGTGATATGTTTCTCCCTCTTCATGTTCATAATACATGATCAGAACATGACACAGGAAACCAATGTCTGCCCTCATTGTGTGTTTGGTGCGGTTTACTACATGCCGTGTCTCAGTGTATGCGATATGTTACGCTGTATTGTCATTTTCTTTTCTTTTTCAGAGTAATCGTCCATACATCAATGGAGAAACGACGCGCCTGAACGTCAGCTACAATGTATCTCTTTGAATGTATTAACCAGAAATAAATGTAAATATATGTAAATATATTTGTCTACCTAGCAAGCGTTGTAATGTATATACACTTCCTATGGTGCCAATATGGATTTGAACTTTCGCAATTCAAGCATCATTCACAAAAAACGAAAAGAAGGCCAAATGGCCCTGAATCCAAATGGCTCTGATTTATTCGCCTGATGAAATTGTCCACTGAACACAGGCGCGTACCTGCCTATATGCAGATATGAAAATCTGAGATACAAAACATCTTTTTAACGTATTGTATACATTAGTTGAACATAGCTGACATATAGAGCACACTAATTTACTAATATCAAAATCTGTAAAAAAATCCGTGTATTTTTGGTTCATCATTTTGCTACCAAAATACGCCAAAAACGCACAATTTGGCGTCTTTATTTTTAAAACAATCAATAGGAGCATGCCCCCGGACCCTGCTAGCACGGTCAAACCCAATCTTGCGTAATGGGAAATAGCCTCCAGGCACGCGCCTGGAAGAGTCACTTGCAACAATAACAGGAGTGGGCGAGATAGAATTTAAGAAAATATTTTTCAATTTTTGAATTATAAGTCTATGTAAAACTGTGACCCCAGGGCATGATCAAATTTAACCCAGCGTCACCATTAAAACGGGTCACCATTAAAACAAACTTGGTAGAGGACCAAATAGCTAGCTAGGGGTCAACATGAAATCCTCTAGACACGTTGGACAAACGCACCCACTTTTTGCACTGAGAAAGTTTAGACCAATGCAAATTTAAAAAAAAGAATACCTGGGTGTTATTTATATACAACATTATTACTCTACCACGTTAGACAACAAGGATAAATCTGTCTGAAATGAATCAAGTAGTTCCATACTACGTTTACATTCCACTTGTTTATTGTAGCACATACAATACACTCTGTGTAAGATTGCGAATCTGAAATGTTTGACAAACAATGCCGACTTCCTTATTCGAATATTAAATTACACACATTTGCGCATTTTAAAGTGATAACGGATCTTTGTTTTTTTCCCAAGTTAAATAATAGATTTTCACGAGTGGAATGTTTTAAACAAACCATACAGTTCTGATTTCAATCTTTATTGAATTTACCTGTTCATACGAGTAATTAAAACATAGGACTGAAATTGTGTCCGCATAATAGTATTTATCTTCCTTTAGCGAGATCAAGTCATTCTCGCAACGAATTGATGAATCTGTATTTGCCAAGCAAAGGGTTCTATCATTCAAAATTGACATATCACTTGTAAAATGGAATTTTTTCCATACCTACCCATTTGTCCTAATTAATATACATGTATTATTGTTTTTCTGTGTACCATTCAAACACAGCGATTGAACATTTTCCATACTTGTATGGAAATGTAAATGTAGCATAATCTATTGATATATGTATAATTAAAATATTTCTTTTTCCTTTACGTCCACATAATGCGTTAAAAATGACACAACTATCAAAAAAAGCATCATTACTTACTCATTATCATTATTTACGTCCTCTGGCATAGTTCAATTAAAAGAGCAGGAGTGTTGTACGCAAAATAAAGGAATAGGTGAAAACCCACCTAATCTTGCCTGACCGCCTTCCCACCTAGGCATACATGGCCTACGTGTACCTACGTGCCTGATTACATACATGTCTCATTTCATCTCTATTCACCCTACTCATAATCCGCACCGCCTATCACCCCAATCCATGTGCACCCCAATCCATGTGGTTTGTTAACTGTATATAAGTTTGCTTGTAAACAGAACTGTATGACAAGTACAGCGTACATAACAGTTGTATGATTACAGCACGACTAGCGTGTACGTCCTAATAGTAAAATAACCCCTTTGTTTGTTTGTTTGTATGGTGTTTTACGTCATTTTCAACACATGTAAGGTTATATATGACGGTCGATTTTTTGTTGTGGAGGCAGACCACCCACTTTCCCTGGGTAGAACCAGTACTTTACACCTCCCGCCATCCGTAAGAATCGACACTTCCTCCCTACGTTATGCATCTAACATTGTTTTGTACTTTATATTATTATTATAGATCCAGACATTATTTTTATAAATTATGATGTAATAATCATTAATAATCATATAGTTTATTGAAATGCACGGATAATTGATATATTTAAAGACGTTTTTGACATAATGTTGTTAATAGATTAACTCTGCTTGTGTGTTACTGACTTTTGAATTATGTTTCAAAGATGATAGTTCAAATAAATATGCATATAAATAAAATATATTTTCCGGATCTTAATATAACAGTTTAGGAAAGAAATATTGCATATATTTCATGAATATATAAAGAATGTTTTTTAATTGAATTTCACAAAAATGTAATCAATAACATCACCAAATTTTGAAGAAAAACAAGCAATATAATTTTTTTTTCTTTAAATACTGGTCTTATTATACATTATGTATAGATTGTAAAGTCTTTAAAGTATCTTCAAGGATGCTTGAATTTAAAGACCACATTCCTTGAAAAAAATAACAAAAAAAACACGGAAAGCAACATGACGATATCCAGAGTTGGCCTTCTTTCTTAACTTGAAATATAGCATATGACCTAAACTACCTCTGCGGAAAATGTGGTGCTTTTGTCCGGCTCGTCTAGATTGTAACATTCGAAATTTGCAAAGTCCCCAATAGCTAGTATGTTTATGCTACATGAAATATATGAGAGCTATAAATACCTTGTTTAATTATTTTTTCCATGCATATAAGTCTATGTGAAACATGCGACCCCATTAGACAGGGCCAAATTTGACCCCAGTGTCACCATTTGCACAAAAGTTGGTAGAGGACCATATGCTATATGAGAGCAATAAATGCCTTGTGATTTCAGAGAACATTTATTTTGCCCTATATATGTATATAAGTCTATGTTAAACATGTGACCGGCCCTTTGGGCTGGGCCAAATTTGACCACAGTATCACCATTGGCCCAAACGTGGTAGAGGACCATGTTACTTGCACTACATGACAGCTCTATAACTTGTGGTTTCTAAGAACAGTTTTACCAATTGTTTCCTCATATAATACTGTATATAGAAGTTCTATGGTGCCAGGACGGATTTGAACTTTCTGGATGCAAGCATCATTTACAGAAATAAACAAGAGGACCAAGTGGCCCTGAATTGCTCACATGATGCCATTGTTGATTGCAGAAACATACAACAGTAACAGAAGTCGGTGAGATCAATGTCCTCCCTTTATAAGTCCTATGTAAAACTGCGACCCCTAGGGAATGGCCGAATTTAACCCACGGTCACCATTCAAACATTGGTACAGGACCATATGCTTCTGCAACATGCAATATTTGAGAGCCATAATGCCTTGCGGTTTCAAAGAATTTGTTTGTTTGAATGGTTGTTAACGTAATTTTCCAGCACATTTAGGCTATGTATGACGGCATATTTTCTAGTGGTGGAGGCAGACAACCCGCATTTTCCTGGGTAGAACCAGTACTGTTTACCTCCCAATATCCATTATAATCGACACTTTCTCACATACAAGTCGAGCTCACACTGAGATTCGAAACCGCAGCGGTGAGAGGCGAGAAGGTTTCAAACATAATATCTTTACCCTCTCGACCATGTTTCAAGGAAGATTTTGTTCATTTTTCCATATACTTGAGTATAATTCTATGTAAAACATATGACCACATGGGGCTAAGCCAAATTAGACACCAGTGTCACCATTTCGGCAAACTTGGTGGTCACTATGTATACCATTTGACCACTGGGGCAGGTCAAATGTGATCCCATGGTTGTAATTCGAACAAACTAGGTAGAGGACCACAATAATATGCTAGTCAGGCCAAATATTAGACCTCAAGCTCTTGTAGTTTCATTTCAGAAAGAATATATTTTTTTAAACATATTTTCCTATCTAATGTATGTAGAACTCTGGTCCTTGAGGCAGGGCCAAATTTGTCCCATTAACACCATTTGAACACATTTTGTAGAGGACCATCTGACAGCATATGATACATGCAAAATATGACAACAGCACCATGCATTGTGGTTTCTGAGAAGATGATTTATCAAATTCCTAATATAAATTTATTTAAAACATGTGCCCAGGGGCGGGGCCAAATTTGACCCTAGAGTCACCATTTGAACAAACTTTGAGAACAATAAGCTTATGCTACACGCAAAATATTAGACCTCTAGTTCTTGCAGTTTCGGAAAGAAGGTTGTTTTAAGATTTTTCTATAAAACTTTGACCCATGCGATGGGGTTAAATTTGATCCAATGGTCACCGTTTAAATAAACTTGGCAGAGAAACATAGGCTTCTGCTATATGAATATATGAGAGCTTTAAACGTTATGGTTTCAGAGAAAGTTTTTCCTGAAATAATTCTTTGTAAAACATGAAATTCTTTATATACAAACTTTGAAACTCGGGAGCGCCGATATATTTTACCCCAGTCGCATTTGAACAAACTTGATATTCTTTCTAGGGATTTGCGATAATAAATAAAAAAAAACTGTCGGAACGAGTTCAGTGAAACGTGTGAAGAAGATAATTATGTTAAGGTTTCAGCCATCTATTGTAAGAGCGACCATATTATATATCGCAATGACCAAATTTTAACAAATTTGAAAACCATTGAGGATCTATGATTATCCAAGTGAAGTTTGGTAAATATTTACCAAGCGGTATTTGAAAAGAAGCCGTTTATAGCAAACGTTTATGATGACGACGGACGGACGACCGAAGAAGAGCGAGCTAACAAATATAAATTCAGAAACATTGAAAACCACTGGAGAAACATAGTTACTGCAACTACAACTATGCCACCTTGATCAGGACAGTGGTGTCAATTCTGACCAAACGTCTGAACTACACAGGACTGATCCCAATCCTCATCAATGGTGTGTTTACTTTTGTAGATGATGGTGTTCTCATATAAATTATGATTTTATAATCATTAATAATCATATAGTTTTTCGAAATGCGCGGATTATTTATATATTTAAAGAAGTTTCTGACATAAAAGAGAGTATGATAATGGACCTTTGGAAACGGCCGAAAACGACACATACGAAATATTGCAGTATCGGTTTGATTGAGACTGTTCATGAGCGGTAGTGAAATATGCTAGCTACCGCTCACGCCCTCTATATAGTTTGTTAATAACTTCTGCTTGTCTGTAACTGACTTTTGAAACAATATTTTCCAAGATGCTAATTTATTATTCAAATATAAATATGCATATAAATAAAATATATTTACCGGATCTTAATAGTCATTCTTAAAGCATCTATACCGCCAACAACAACCCAACTTTACAACATACGTACACCATTTCTAAACCTACTGACGACAATGTATACATAACGGGCATTTTAAGAACCCGTTAATAAAAATTATACTTTTAATGGGCACATATACATTATTATATCACATGAACACCTGGTAGCAGTTTTGATAAACGGTTTTGTAGTGTAATTTTGGCGTTATTTGGCAGTTAGTTTCAATAAAGCAACACCGTTTTTTTATTATAAATTCTTTATTGTATCTATATATTACACTTTTTATATAAATTCTTTATTGTATCTAGTATTTATAAATAAAATAATGTTATAGAAAACTAGATTTAAAAACAATAATAGTAACAATTACGTCGAACGGGTCTATGCAGTCCAGGATACTACACGAATGTACCCCGGGTACATTGGTGTATACACATATGTATGTACCTTGAGAAAAATTTCCAACCCTTATAGTACCCTGCATAAAACCATTGTATCGGATTTCAGCTTTTTTAAACTGGGGAAACCAGCAGGTCTTCCTATTACAACATTATTGAATTTGTGATAGACGCAGTACCTAACAAAAGTTGTTTTTGTTGTTAAAACATTTTGAGAAAGGTACTTTCTCAGAACATAGGGTACATTCGTGGTTGGAATATTTTTTCAAGGTACATATGTGTATCCACAAATGTGCCCGGGGTACATTAGACCCATTTAGCAACAATTTCAAATGAGTCTTCCAAAGTGTTTTTCTTGGTGAATACCATCATAATGAAACTAAAGAAATTAAAACAAATCCATTAATTAACACATATTGCTGTCATGTGGATGTAAACTCGTACAAAATCTGAAACCTGTATGGCTATTGGTATTTGCAAAATGGACTTAAATAAAAAATAAAGTAAAACTTTAATGTAAATTATTGAAGCACTGACAATTAGGTGAAGGTCATTCATTTTAATGAAATTGTGCTGTCATGTAGATGTATGAAGGTATGCCGTTTTTAAAAAGCTGTATGACTTTTGGCATCTGAGAATAAATGGACTTCGGTGTGGATGTCATGCAGATGTTATAAATAGAGTATGGTCACATTGAGTTGGTTGATTTAAATATTGAGATGGACATAGATCAGTAAGGTTTTTAAATCTAAATATGTTTTTCTCTCAATAAAATGATTTACAATTGTGAAAATCCAAAGGAAATACATGTTAGTGACCACACTACAAGTGTGTATGAAGTTTTAAAGTTGTGTTGCTTTTGGCATCTAAGTAATGGACTTTAAAATCGTAAAAAAGTGCAAACAAATAAAACAAAGAGGTGAAGGTCAGTCATATTGAACTATTTATGGTAGGAATATGTTGCTGAGTGTGTATGAAGTTTAAAAAGGGCAGCGACTTCGATTGTCACGACGTGTCATACGAAGAATACAAATGAAGCACATTACGCAGTTAAACAATAGGTCCAAGAGGGCCAGGCTTGGTACTAATCATCTCTGTCAAGTTTTGTTGAAATACGGCGAACTAATCTGTACAACGTTAGTGTATTAAAACCTTTAAGGTTTCATAATTCTGCCAACATTCATTCAATTGGAACACGGCAATGCAATGCGCAACTAGGCTGGGTACTGATCATCCCTGCCAAGATTCGTTGAAATCCGGCAAGGAGATCAGGATAATTAGTTGGGACAAATTTTGAGTATTAAAACCTTAAAGGGCCAAAAATCATTCAACCAGAACACGGCACTGACAGGTGCAACTAGACATGGTACTGATCATCCCCGCCAAGATTCGTTGAAATCCGGCAGGGAGTTCATAAGAGACTAATCTGGACAAAGCTTGTGTATTGAAACCTTTAAAGGGCATTAACTCTGCCAAAAATCATTGAACCGGAATATATGGCGGTGATATGCACAACTAGGCTTGATACTGATCATCCTTGTCAAGTTTCGTTGTAATCCGGCCAGGGGTTCAGGAGAACTAGCCCGGAAAATGTTTGTGTATCAAACAACCTTCAAAGGGCCATAACTCTGCCAAAAGTCTGTTAACCAGGACCGCGACGATGACATGCACAACTAGGCTTGGTGCTGATCATCCCTGTTAAGATTCACTGAAATCCCAAGAGGAATTCAGGAGAACTTGTCCAGACAAACGTTGTGTATTAAAACATTTAAAAGGCCATAACTCTGCCAAAATCATTTAACACGGCGATGATATGCACAACTAGACATGGAACTGATCATCTCTAAAAAGTTTCGTTTACATCCGGCCAGGGGTTCAGGAGAACTAGTGTGGACAAAGTTAGTGTATTAAAACTTTAAAAGGGCCATAACTCTGCCAAAATCATTCAACACGGCGATGATATGCACAACTAGACTTGGAACTGATCATCTCTAAAACGTTTCGGTTAAATCCGGCCAGGGGTTCAGGAGAACTAGTCTGGACAAAGTTTGTGTATTTAAACTTTTAAAGGGCCATAACTCTGCCAAAATCATTCAACCGGAAAACGGTGACGATATGTACAACTAGGCTTGGTACTGATCAACCCTGCAAAGTTTCACATGAATCCGGCCAAATGACGTCCCTTTCGCCTTAATGAGACAAAATGCAGCATTTGTTAACTAAATCAAGGGCCATTACTACGGTGTTACTAATCTGATTTTGTTGGTTTTCAAAATCGTCCGAGCTTTCGTTGACATGATCAGTCTTATAAAGTTTGGAAAAGATACGATGAAAAGTGAAGGCCCTATCATGTTTAACGAGGCAAACTATAGTTATATTAATTAAATCAAGGGCCATAACTCCGCTGTTACTGGTCTGATCCGGCTGGTTTTCGAATCTGTCCGAGCTTTCATTGATATTAGCAATCTGGTAAAGATCGGATGTAAAATGAAGGCCCTATCGTCTAAACGAGGCAAAATATAGCATTTTTTTTAACTAAATCAAGGGCCCTAACTCCGCTGTTACTGTTCTGATCTGGCTGGTTTACGAACTTGTCTGAGCTTTCATTGATATTAATAATCTGGTAAAGTTTGGTAAAGATCAGATGAAAAATGAAGGCCCTATCGTCTTAACGAGGCAATATATAGCATTTTTAACTAAATCAAGGGTCATAACTCTAATGCCGCTGTTACTGATCCGATCTCGGTGGTGTACAAACATTTCTGAGCTTTCATTAATATTAACAATCTGGTAAAGATCGGATGAAAAATGAAGGCCCTATCGTCTTAACGAGGCAAACTATTTCATTTTTAACAAAATCAAGGGCCATAACTCCTCTGTTACTAGTCCGATCTGGCTTGCTTTTTAACTTTTCTGAGCTTTCATTGACATTAACAATCTGGTTAAGTTTGGTAAAGATCGGATGAAAAATGAAGCTCTATCGTCTTAACGAAGTAAACGTTAACGGACGGACGGACGACGGACGACGGACGACGGACAACTCGCCATCCCGTAAGATCTGCTGGCCTTTGGCCAGTAGAGCTAAAAATAGTTTCCAGTAGTATAGCAATCTTGAATAGTCATAAAAAACTGTTTTCGCATAATGTACAAGTCAAACATAAATGTTGTATAAATATATTGTATATATATATATAACCTTATCACTAATGGTTAAACTTGCAGGGTTCTGCAAGCATATACAGACTTAATTAATATACAAATACATGTAAAATGGTCAGTAGTGCAAAAATAATGTAATTGCAAGTCTCATTACAATTTCAGATCCTAGCAACCGTCAACTTTGTGGTGGAATAAATAACTCCTATGGTTTAGGAATGCATACCCTCAGGCTGCATAATGGGTTAGACGTTTCAAGTTTGATTAAATATTTTATTCCATGATAAAACATCATTCAACATCAAATTGTAAAACTATAATGCATTGGTTTGCATATTTTTCCTCCAATACATTGTAAAACATATGTTAACATTCTTGCAATAGTAGTATTGCTGGGCTGCTGTAGGGGTGCTGCAGGGGTGCTGTAAGGGTGTTTTTAGGATGCTGTAGGACTGCTGTAGGGGTACTGTGGTGGTACTGTAGGGGTACTATTAGGAAGGAATAGGAGTAGGAGGAGAAGGTAGAGGATGCGGCGGCGGCCAGGCGGCCAGCTGTCAATTTCGATCTTATCTGATCAAAGACCTTGTAGGTAAAATATGGCCGTCCAGGTATCAAAAATTCTTCCGCCGAGCCAAAATGATGGTTTTATATAGAATATATAGGGCAAAAAAGCGGTATACATATTGTCGATTTAAGACTGACCTGTACGTTATCGTGAAACAGTATTAGGTAATACCACTATATATAAAATCGACACATCAACTCGTAGATATTTAAGCGTGTCTGTACTTGATTTAACAAGTCTAGTAGCAATTAATCATCGTCTATTAATACATCGGGATTTTCCAATCTTCCCCATGATATTGATTGTAGTATAGACGCCTTATATAGTCACCTATATTTTTTTAGTAAAAACAGATGCCTCCCCCACTGGGGAAAGGGCCATACATCCGCCAAAAATCATTCAACTGAACATGATGAAGATAAGCGCAACTAGGCTTGGCAATGCTCATCTCTAACAAGTTTCACTGAAATCTGGCCTGGGTATCAGAAGAACTATGTAAACCTTTAAAGGGCCACAACTCCACCAAAAATCATTCAACCGGAGCACGGCGATGATATGCACAACTAGGCAAGGTACTGTTTATCCCTGTCAAATATTTGGAAATCCAGCCAGGGGTTCAGGAGAACTAAGCCACAAAATAGTTGTGTATTAAAACCTTTAAAGGGCCATAACTCTGGCAAATAACATTCAACCGGAACACGGCGATGATATGCGCAACTAGGCTTGATATTGATCTTCTTTGCCCAAGTGTCATTGAAATCCGGCCAGGGGTTCAGGAGAACTAGTCCGGAAAAATTTTGCGTATAAAAATCTTTAAAAGGCCATAACTCAACCAAAAACCATTCAAACGGAACGCGGCAATGATATGCGCAACTAGGCTTGGTATTGATATCTCTGCAAAATGTCGTTGAAATCCGGCCAGGGGCTCAGGAGAACTAGTCCGGATAAAGTTTGTGAATAAAACCTTTAAAGGGCCATAACTTCACCAAAAATCATTCAACCAGAACATGGCGATAACATGCAAAACTAGACTTGGTACTGATCATCCCTGCAAAGTTTCATTGAAATCTGGAGATGTGTGCTTGAGAACTAATTCGGACACAGTTTGTGTATTAAAACATTTTAAGGGCCATAACTCCTCCAAAAACCATTCAAGCGGAAGACGGCGATGATATGCGCAATTCGTCTTGGAACTGATCATCCTTACCAAGTTTCGTTGAAATTTGGCCAGGGGTTCAGGAGAACTTCTCAAGACAAAGTTTGCGTATTAAAACCTTTAAAGGGCCATCACTTCGCCAAAACTCATTCAACCGGAACATGGCGATGACATGCAAAACTAGACTTGGTACTGATCATCCCTGCAAAGTTTCATTGAAATCTGGAGATGGGTGCATGAGAACTAGTTCGGACAAAGTTTGTGTATTAAAACATTTAAAGGGCCATAACTCCGCCAAAAACCATTCAAGCGGAAGATGGCGATGATATGGGCAACTAGGCTTGTTACTGATCATCCTTGCCAAGTTTCGTTGAAATTCGGCCAGGGGTTCAGGAGAACTTGTCAGGACAAAGTTTGCGTATTAAAACCGTTAAAGTGCCATAACTCCGCCAACATCATTCAACCGGAACATGGCGACGATATGCACAACTAGCCTTGGTACTGATTATCCCTGCAACATTTCATTGAAATCCGGCCAGGGGTTCAGGAGAACTAGTAAGGACAAGGTTTGTGACATACAGACGACAGACAGACTGACGACAGACAACAGACAAACATCACAAAAAGTATATTTCACCTTTCCACAAAGTGAAGGAGACCTAAATATCTTCATTCTGGTATGTAACTATTGATGTTAAAGGGACACATGGCAATCTTGATTTGTGTAAAACTCGCGGCCTCCCGTTAGCTTTCATACATAACTTGCATTCTTCAATCATTAATATTATTTATTAGAATATTTCAAAGTAAATTGTTTTTGCGTATTACTGACTGTTGATTATATTGCACCAATAATATATTTAAACCTATGGTAGCGTGTTTAAAGAAACTAACCCGCTAAATTACACTAAAAACACGTTTTTGGAAAAATATATACAGTTGTTCAGGTCATATAATAATGTATATTTATCGATTAAAAGTATAGGTTTATTGACGGGTTCTTAAATACCATTCACTGAATATGTGCAGAATGAATTATGAGTTGGTGACTCTTAATTCAACACTCCAGCGTTGGGGTTTGGCCCGGCTGGTTAAAACCGTTTATATTGTGTCTATAGAGATTGGATTCTCAAAATATGTAAGTTACATATATACCTCGTCGTCAGTAGGTTTAATTAAAAGTATTCTGAATACAAGAAACTATTAGAAAACATGACTATGTATACCCAGTAAGCTTTCATTTGAACACAGAATATAACTATAACATAATACAGATAATTGCTAGCACTGGAGGTGATGAATAACACCGCTTTGAAAACTTTTTAAGGGAACACCACATGAAGTTCATTATACAATATTAGAATGGAAAATTCTAAGTCAAACAAAGGGGCCAACAATGTGTGATGGATAGGGACATAAGGTCATCAATTATTATGTGTATATGAAGTTTGGGAAACATCCATTTACAACTGTTTGAGAAGAATGTGTTAAGTATAAAGTATCACTCTCCTTTTTAGACGGTGCCATCAGGCAACCGTACTAAGTAGTGGGAATTCTGGCGAACAAAGAATTTCTACTAGAAACCAAAGAGCACCAGATTACAGCGCGATAAAAGTAGTACCATTTGCAAGGCAGTAAATGGGAAAAAGATCCGTATATTGACAACATATTGATACATATGTAAGCGTTGGTAAACAATAAGTGATTTTAACTTAAGTTTAAGTAATACGCTGTTTTTGAAGGGATTTGATCTTGTATAAATTAATGCGCATATGTCAAGCGTCTACATGAGGTTGAGAGTAAAAGCCGTACCGTACCATACCGTACAATTTGGAAATATAACAAACACGGCAGGTACGTAGTACGGAGAATACCAAAAGTAGCAATTAATAGTTTAGTAACGAATGTAATAGAGATTGTCGGTATATTATCAGTTTATGAAGGATGTATATAACGAAAAACGATAATGTTTATTAATTTATTTATATCAAATGTCAGAACAATTAGCATGCACACATGAAATAGATATATATCAGATAGATAGATAGATACTTTTATTGACTTAACCTATTACAGTTTTTCATCATTACAAATATATGACAATTATAATATACACACACACGTGACAGATTTTAAGATTGCATATACAACAAAATAATCATTACGTTTTCCTTTGCTTCATACATATTTAAACACAAAAAGATACACATAATATGGTATGTCAATGATAAATAAAATTTCTATTTATTTTTAGTCTGTTAAATTGGATGTAGAAAGCCTTAATACAAGTGCATCGGAAATGAATTTACTTAAACTGAGAATAATCTTTTTGTTTAATGACTGCAACAATTCCACAGATTTAAACATGCTTGGTCTAGTTGTGTAATATTTAGGAAGGCATTTGTTTGTAATGTTAGAGTAAGTAGTACAGATCAAAATAAAATGGTACTCGTTTTCAATATCGTTAGTGTGACAAATTGTGCACACTCTTTCGTTTCTCTCTGTTCTCCCTCTTGAGTATCTTCCTGTTTCTATTCTTAAACAATGAGCGGATAATCTTATTTTTGTTATACCACTTCTTAATTGTTTGGAGCATACTGTTTCTAGATATGGTTCAAAATCAGATTTTCTTTCACCACCTTATATAGCCTTAAAACTCTACTGCCTTATATATCAGATCTGCATTGTTGCATGAAATTATCTATTAATCTTTGTTTAAATATTGAAGGAAATAGTTTAGAACTAACACTCATGGGATTATCCCAGACATTATTTAAACCGTTACTGTTTAGAATAAACCTTAAATTAGTTAGCCAATTCGTCGCGCCCTTATTGCAGTTGGATAACAAATCCTTATATACTCACCGTCAATGAAAAGTTACCACTTGTTAATCAGTTAAATAAATTCACAAAAGCAATTTTACAAGAACAAATCTGGTATATTTTGAGACGTTAGAGTATAGCCAGTCAATATGGAAAAAAACAGTAAGCGTCACCAATGCCCAGTTCGTCTACACTAGCTTAAAATCCTAACGGTAGAAAACAAACTTCACAGACCTCAATACCGGGTGTGACCACCGCCTGCAGCCATGACAGCTCGGCATCTACGGCCCATGCTTCTTATTAGGCGTTGTATGCGATATTGTGGTATCGCGAGCCATTCCTCAATGAGGGCTTTGATGAGGTCTTGAAGGGTGTAGATGTTACGTCTACCGTCATAGACACGGCGTCCAATCTGATCCCACAGATGCTCAATAGGACTGAGATCGGGTGAGAAGGCTGGCCAAGGCAGAACTTCAACATTATTATCATCGAGATACGTTGAGGTAAGTCTTGCAGAGTGAGGCCTAGCGTTGTCATGCTGAAAAATGGTGACGTCAGCATGGTTCTGCATAAACGGGATAACGGTTGGCTGCAACAGAGACAATGGCAAACCGTCCTCTTTACGGACGAGTCCCGGTTCTGTCTTGATATGTACGACGGACGTCGTAAGGTGTGGCGACGTCGCGGTGAACGGTACGACGATTGCTGCGTACGTCAGGCTCCGCGCTGGGGAGGTGGAAGCGTAATGGTATGGGCGGGCATATCTTGGCGATACAGGACAGATCTATTAGTAATTGACGGTAATTTGACAGCACGACGCTACGTGGATGAGGTGTTGCAGCCAACCGTTATCCCGTTTATTGAGCATCTGTGGGATCAGATTGTTCAAGATGAGATCATTTTTACATATCTATTAATGTATAAGGGTTAACGAGAGAGCTCTCTTTAAATACCAGCATTTCTTGTGGTAAGGTTAACACCTAAAATAATTTTACAAAATTTTAACTGTATTCTCTCAATATCTTTTGATTTTGTAATCCCCTTATTTTTCACTTCCATAATTTAATATTGATGCCACAAAAGCATCGAACAGCCGAAGAGATAAGTTTGGTTTCAATTCATATTTTCGTATATTTACCGCGAGAATATTCATTGCTTTAAGGCTTTTCAACAAAGACATTGTTGATTTAACGAAAAAGAGCCAGTATAATTAAGAACCACACCTAAATAATTAAAATCATCGACGACATCTAATAAACTTCCATTATAATACCACCTTTCAAATTCTTTAATTATACCCCTTTTACGGAATACAACTATTTTTGTCTTTTCAGTATTAACTTCAAGACCCCAGGATTCACAGTATTCATAGAGTCTATTAAGACTTTGCTGAAGTTCATCTAGGCTTGATCCCAGTACAGCCATATCATCTGCAAAAAGCAACAGTATTAAAGTGATATCATTCAGAGACAAACCACCATCTATTCTGTTTAATAAAAACAGTTCTAAATCTTTTATGAATATAGAAAACATAATCGATGAGACAATATCACCTTGCTTTAGACCGATAGAAATATCAAAGAATTCGGAGTAAGATCCACAGGACTTAACACATGCTTAACTGTATCATACATGGATCTAATTACCCTAAGCATTTTCCCGTTGACACCACATTTATATAGTTTTAACCACAACGCGTTTCTGTAGAAAGAATCAAACGCATTTTTTTAAATCTATAAATGCGCAATAAAGTATTTTCTTGTCACTTAGAATTTTGTTTTGTTTATAATCCTATGTAAAATAAATATTGCATCTGTTGTTGACCTCCCTTTTCTAAACCCGAACTGAGCATCAGATATGATATTATTATTTTCGCACCATTTGTCAATCCGCGTATTCAAAATGCTTGTAAATAAACCACACACACACACACACACACACACACACACACACACACGAAATAGTTATAGATCTATCAGCTCGGGATTAAAGGCGATCGAACTGTTATCGAATTTAAATAAACTACAGAAACTGTTAATTACTACATTATGCCTTGTGCACTGGCTGACGTTTTATCAACGACTAACCTTGGATGGATGACTGCTACTTATGGATGACTGCTACTTAATGGATTTTACCAATTATACCTTTCGACACGGATTACAGAAGAAGAAAAACTCTGTGCCGTAGTGTGTTTAATAAAGATTACAATCAATTTGTTTGTGTTATAATTAACTACTAGTGACCTTTAGCGCACAGAAACATTATTTGACTATACCTATGTTTTAGAACTTACTATAATTATAAGTGACAATTATAAGTGACAATTAGTACACAGGAGCAATGCCTTTATGATTTCTTATTGTGGAAATTGCATTATAAAATACTTAATTATCTTGTATTAGAGAAATCTTTTTTTTAAATAAAAATATTTGTTATTGCATGGGTACGAATGTAACACTATGCTATCTGGCACTATCAAATACCTATCATGTTTAACTCGCATGATATGGTGTGCCATTATTAAGCTAAATATATAAATAGATGTTAAATGTTTACATCATAGCCTGTGATTGGTGGTTATCAGAATGAGGTTGCCTATCAGAATGCGGATGCATGAAGAGGGCCGTGGGCAGTCTTGGTCGAGCTATGGTCTAGAGTAGGCGTATAATTTGTACCTAGCATTATTAGTAATTAAAAATGTAGACTTATTTAAACAGACTTATTTGTTTTACTCCATGCAACTAGATATGTATAGTGTTACAACAGCACATTTTCTTGGTTGTTTGTTAACTGTTAAGCATAATCTCCCTTTTTTCATTAAATAACTTCCTTTAAATTAAGGTTTATAGTCCCTCCACCAAAAGTATAGGCACAATACAGTCTGGACTTTCTATTTCAGTAATACCGAACAAGTGTATCATAATGTGCACACTACTATAATTATTTGCTGCATTCTGGTTTTCCTCTGTACTGTTTGGTTAATTCTTTTAAATGCAAAATTTCTGCGGCGACCTTGATGGTGAGCATAACTTTTTCTTGTACTGAATTACTAAAGTAAAGACGAGTACCAAACAATAAAAAAATAGATTGTTAATGTATTCCCCATTTCGGAATTAACGACGGTCGAGGTCAGACAACTTGGAAATAGGTATTTTCTTTAAATCGAGCGATTTCATTCAGAATTCGGTTTAATATGATTCTTTGATTTATTAACAATTGATAGATGTTTCTTTTCACTTCGAAATTATACGGAATGATAACAAATAATTATTACAATTGTAGACAGAGTAGAATCGAGAACGAAAATCCAAGATGGCGGTGCCCGTCATAAAACCTGTATACCTAAATGTATTTCAGATAAAATTCATTGAAGTTTTTTTCTCAGTTTTTATACTGTTTTGCATTTCATTTCTATTTATACTTAAAGATTTCATGACACCCTTTAAAATGTATATTGTGACATATTATGTTTTACTTTAATCAGTTGTGAACTGAATGGTCGATCCAAACATTTTTTTAAAAGAAATATTTGTAAAAACAATAGGTATATTTCGCTTCTGTATGGAGTTACCTCCCCTTCACGAACATTTCGGTCTTTAGGTGCAGGGCTTTTCTTTATAGCCGGTAGGCGGGTGATGTACACTCCTACTTTGGCAAGCTGATTGGCTGCTTTTGGCTGACCTCAATACAACAACAAAAAAAGACTAGATAAACATGAAGTGTAAATGACACAATTTTGGTGCAGCTCACTCCATACCATGCAGAGTTATTGCCCTTGATCTTACTAAAAATGTGTGGGGGTATTTATTACCTTCAGTGGTACATCTAGTTATAAGAATAATATAAAGCAACGTCTGTTGATTACATTGCACAACTAATATATTTACAGATATTGTTGAAGACGACAAAAACCGAAAAATCAACAATTCAAATTGTGTGTAATGCTGTACAATATTAGTGCAATGCCACCCCAAAACAATGTCACACATTGTTATCGTTTTATTTTACCCAATTGAAATCATGAAATATGCATTTAAATATAAACCAATGGATACATACCCAGCTGATCAAAACGCTCGTCTGTAGCTCTGTTGTGTGTTCTTGTATCTCGAACACTATTTGTTATATTGAATTATCTCCTTCAATTTAGTTCACCAATAAAGCGACCGGACATTGAAAGTCGACCATCTGCACCAACAAAGATTGGTTGCAGTTTACAATACATTCCACATTTGATAATATTGTCATAACGGCAGACTTCTTCACATAAATGACATAACTTTGTTTCAATAGAAATATAACAAAACAAATGCAACGCATTCTGCTTCTTTCACGCCGCCTCTTCAACATGACAAAGGATCTTTACAGTAAATCCTCTTCGACCAACCTACGGCGCTCAGTACTTTCAGCACTTTGATTTGATTATGAAATGCAATTTTTCCTGTAAACAGAAAGTATCCAATAGTTAACGCTATATTTAAAGTGCCACAATAACACAATTATTCTGGAGAAAGATGGCGCATAAAGATATATATCACCACCATAAAGACCCAACTACCAACAGTAAGGTGTTTTTCACCAAAAAAAGCGTTGGTATCAATAAAATGTATATACATAAATTGTGTGCCACGTATTTGAATTTGAGACATTGTTCATAATAAAGTAATAAAACTTAGTAAAATAAATATGAAATAAAATAAAATTAAGAAATTACAATTACATTTCAAGTAACTGTGGTTAACATATATGTGCATTACATTTATATATCACATGATTCATATGTTTAACTTCCATAATTTATGTATCGTGCAGGGGCGTAGCCAGGCATACTCTTGTACGCCCGGGCGCGTACTCTAGAAAATCGAATGTGAACAAATAAAAGTGCTTATTTTTTAAAATCAGCAATAAAAATTGAAGTGGGGTAGGGGGTGAGGCACTATTTTTAAAAACACACTTAATGAATGGAGGCGAAAGCCTCCAAAATCTCGCTCGAATGAAGCCACAAACCTCCGAAATTGCACTCAAATTTCAAAAAATTCCCAGGACCCCCACCACCAGGAGGGGGACATCCCCTCCCGCACCCTCCCCCAGTGCATATTCTCCAAAAGGCTCTGGCTATGCCCCTGTCATGTATGTTTATTTTTCATAATTTATGTATCACATATGTTTCACTTTCATAATTTATGTCTTCACAAGCGTTTCCGTGGCCGAATGGTTAACGACGTTGCGTTGTAAACCCTCGCCTCTCACCGCTGCGGGTTCGAATCTCACTGAGAGCTCGACTTGTAAGTGAGGAAGTGTAGATTCTTACGGATGGCGGGAGGTGTACAGTACTGGTTCTACCCAGGAAAAGTGGGTGGTCAGCTCCACCACAAAAACATCGACCGTCATATATAACCTTGCATGTGTTGAAAAAGACGTAAAACATCATACACACACTTCTCTAGATCTTCACTACGTGCACGTCGTGGAGAGGGCACTGCCGATATTCAATACCTGAGAACTTGTCATTCTCAGGTTTGAATTGAATATCGGTTGACTGAATGTGAAGGTGTCTCCTGCGTCCCATCACAGCACACATCATCTGATGTCTCCAGATCCCTGATCTCTTTCAGGGTGACACAGACATCGGGCGGTGTGTGCGGCGCAGGGGTCATACTGTGATGGGTGTGGCCCTAAGCAAGACCGTCACCAACTCGTAGTGGATGTAGGACACAGTAGCGGATGTAGACCACCACGCCAGCAGCAGACCACCATGCCAGACCAGTCCAGACCACTTCACCGCCGCAGCGAAAATTACACAGAGCGAAAGCGACAACCACCTACACACACACAACAGAAGCGACAACCACAGCAGCAGCACCACATCAACCAACACACTCCACTAGAGAAGTCCAGACTCTATTGTGCCCATCGCGTCAGGGTTCCACCGTTGTGTTAGTTGGCACTTGTGTCATTCTAGACGGGGTTCCCTCGACGTGCTAGCTGGCGGAGGGACTTAAAACCTTAGAAGTAACAACAACAAACATCATACACACACACACACAAACAAACATGTCTTCACAATGTTCAGCCTATATTATTTATATATAACAAATATTAACATATTGTGTTTATCTTACATAATTTATGTACTACATAATTCCTATATGAAATGCATGTCGGGCTCAATAATTCAATATTCCACCCCCCACCATCCCGAGTATATTCAAACCACAGAATAACACTGTCATCTTCATATGGGATATTTCACATTGTCGGTAAAATACCATTAGATGATTCTCCGCGTACAGAATTAAAACAACCCTAAAATAAACAAACACTCCTCGCCCTCAGTGAGAAAACACGGATAGGCTGCTTACAAAAACATTGAATTTTCTGTGAATGATCGGTTTGTATGATAACTTATACAATAAATAATTGCAGGAATGAAAAGCATAGTGTTCCCATGAAAATATACTGAAAGGAAAAAGAAACGCATAATCAAAAAGTTGCCTGTACTACACTATTATATACACCTAATTCCACGTAATATTCCAGATATATCTCAACGTGTACAAAAAGGGGCTACAACTAATTACAGAAAGGAAACTCTGTCATGTATTAGACCTTTTAATCAAAGTATACTTTGTTACAGGAAATTCATAAATGTTGAAGTTTCGCTTGAAAAAGTCAAGCTATTTCAGTATTGTGTTTAATGTTAAGCGATTGCAACGTTTAAAGCCTAAGTTTGCTCACCTGCTTGAGCCAAATGCGCATTCTGTCGATCATGAAACTTTAAAGGGGTAACCATTGGTGTGTTCGGTGCTGTTTAAAAGGACAGGCCTAATGTCGCCCTGTACCATTCGATTAGCGGTAGCATATTAAACATACACTATATAGCGGAAATACCCATTATGCGTTTCTTTTTCCTTCCAGTATATATTCATATTTTGTCAAAAAATTACTCGAACTACTGCTTCTGTGCAGTATACCGGTATATGACTAGCTGCTCATATAAAAATCACTGTATGCCAGGCTGACATTTTACTGTATCCTAGCTGCATATGACAATCTTAGTATTCAATGCGTGGATAAAAATCATTGTATGCCAGGCTGGCATTTTACTGTATGACAATCTTAGTATTCAATGTGTGGTTACAAAATATACTTAACGCCATTAAAAACGCAAGTTTGGTGTGCACGTGATTTTCGCATAATTCCGATTTTACTTCTTTCAATACATGAATTTGATCGGTCACCAGACTTATAGGGTATGTGGATAATTTCTAACATGTACATAACACTACAATCGATCTTGGAGATATTTTAAATAAAAATAAACACAAAAAGCCCCAAAACATTGTACTTTTAATGGCGTTAAGAATATATTAATTTTGAAATAATAAAAGCCTACAGTTAAAAAAAACAACAACTAAGTTTCAGAGGTCTTTAAATACATCTGGCATGATCTGTACAACGTTGTTGATCATTGCCTAATAATATTTGCCAGCTGGATCAAATATAAACCAATATTTGCACGAATGCAGGCCATAATTCAGCGGCGCATTGACGCGACGTATCGCACACTAAGTGCGTGGGTCAGATTACGCCATTCGTGCTGTAAAGCTCGTGTCAGAGCTTGAAGTGTGTCGATTTGGTAATTAGATCTCGCTATGCGACCCATCTCATCCCAGATGTGCTCTATTGGGTTGAGATCAGGAGACCTTTAATTTGTGTGATTTTCAATTTAGACCCCTCGCGACTTTGCAAGCGTGCCACACCAAAACTTCAGATTGCAGCATAATTTTGACAACTGAATTTTGTCCACAGATAAACGAACTTAGTTTTCTGTATAGGTTTTATACTGAAAACGATGGATATCTTTAGTAATTTAACTTAAACATGGAGGGACGTTTCTTTTTTTGCTCAGTATATATAAAGATACGATTATGTATCATATTACAATAGGTACACACAAAGCTTGACAATGAATTTCCCCGTAAAATTATTCATAAATACACATCATAGGTAGATTTACCATGTGTGAAAGAAGGCAGGGAATACTTTTCTTCTTCTATACATCACTGAAGGTAATTACAATAATTATTGTCTATAACCTTATTAAATTAAACCTTTATTTAGATTTCTTTTTCATAATTTCCAGCCTTTCATCTCCAGTTGTTCAATTTATTGTTAGCTTTATTGGTCACATTTGAAACACTGATATTCCAATATCTCACTAACGTAAACTTTCCCAAGCAGGAAGCTCTTCTCAAATAAATATATGATGAATCAGTCTTTAGTTGTGCTGTCAAATATTATATCAGATAGTTTATCAATTCAACACAAAATATGTAGTTGTCACATCACAAATACTTAAGAAAATAGTTTGTCGTTTATAACTGTCATTTTCCTTTTCCTTTTAGGAGGTAAATTCCATACTTGGGCAGTACAAGAGAACCATAACAGATTATTAAATAAAGAAGAATCTGTCAACAAAATAATGAAGCAAACAAAATCAACAACTTCAACATATTATACATTGTATACTGTTTAAACCATGGAGTACAGTCCTAGTTTCTACTGCAATAATACAAGAACAATTAATATTTATCAAACTATATATCTCTAATTAAAAACTGCACACAGAATCTCAACATGGATTCCTATCCTGAATTCTCCAGGAGCTTGTCAATGACAATGGATTATCTGGGTTATAGTAGTGACATGGTCAAACATAGAGTACACATGTATCGTGAATATGGAGAAATAACAGGAACCATTTATGCTGGAAGTAAGGGTGAAGGACTCACAGCTCCATTTGAAAGTGACACAGACACCATGTGTGTAGATGTTAGCTGGGTTTGTGGTGATGACACTCAGCAGCTTAGTAGGAGATTACCACACTGCCTAGTATGTAAAACAGACAGGGAGTCCACACCTCCTGGATATACCTATCTGAAACTAACAGATCCATTAGGATATCATGCATTGGGCTATCGTTCGAATCTCTTGTCTGAGAATGGAGATATCTATGTATCCAGCGATTTGTATGCAACTAATGCAAGACTGTTATGCCAGTCAGAACAAAATGCCATGAAATATGGCTTCCTTTTTACAGTGGAAGACAGAAGCGGTCCATCATTATCACTAACTAGCCCCATTGAAGCACAATATTTGGTGCTTTGTTTTATATGTATTTGTCCAGATCTACTATACTCCTGGGTAACTCGTCCACGCTACAACGATTGGCCAACACCGGAGACAATACAGCAATTATCCCACTCGGAAGCTCATGTAGTTCCTGTAGGCTTCAAGGGAAGTGAACATCAGTACAAAGAGTGGAGAATATGCATCACCAAAGCAGAACTTTGTCTAATACATAGTATGAACGACACTCAAACAAAACTGTACATCCTGCTAAAAAATGTGGCCAAGACTATCATTCAGCCTGTATGTAAAGACATTACATCATACGTCATGAAGAACATTGCCCTGTGGATGGCAGAGCTGAACCCACAGGAATCTTTCAGACAGGAGTTACTGATTGATCGACTCATTCAGTCACTGCAGTTTCTTAGACTTTGTGTGACAACCAATTTCTTACCCAACTATATGATACCCAGCAGGAACCTATTAGATGGACGACTGGACCTCCAACACAGAAAACTGTTATCAACACTACTGACTGACCTTATAAGGGACAGGAGGGTTCTGATTGTACTGCTGCAATGGTGGCCAAAACTTAAAACTAGTCTGAAAATGATGTACACATGGCCAGAGAATCTTTAAAGATATGCGGAGCGGAGAGATATGATCGAGAATGTGCAACTGTTGGTGAACAAGTTCAGGTCAATTGCTATAGCAAATGAGCTTGACGAACAACAAAATCTTGAAAGACTAAACTTACTGCTATACCAGGCAGTCCTGGTTGTACCAGACATGAAAGAACTTGCTCTGTCAGGAATGAACTGTTTTGACATTATTGATTTAATGTAGCCTCGGTCACCCGGCCCGCTTCTGATTTCTTCGTTACTCTATGCTACATGGATCCAGAACTAGGGCCTGGGGAAAATAGGACGTTTAAAATCGCCCTCTCGTTTTGGGCGATTTTGGCGAGATTTTGAGAGATTCAACGAGACTTTCAAAACACTTATTTCTAAATTAATTTCATAATAATTTCTTACTTTCAACTTTTGAGAAGCAGCATGTGACGCCAAAAATGGTAACAGGTGCATCAACAATTGACGTTGTACGTTTATTTACAACATGACGTCACGCAAACGTCAACTTTATGCACGTGAAAAAAACGCGCGCATAAATTGGACTAATCGCTAGTGGGCGCTTTAATTGGCGTAATTTGCCCAGACCGATATCTGCAATTAAGACATATGCATGATACGGTCTAGCTGGCCGAGACTAGATTTAATGGCGAAGAGACTGCAGACATTACTGTCATGAAGGAAGTTGCGATTCATAACCAATCTAGGACAACTGACATTATCACAATTATATACTGAAGGTCAATGAAAACACACCAGTAGATAATATGGCTGTTAGATTGTATTACTAAATTAATTTATAATAACAAGTGCACATTTTTAAATAGAAGCATATTTATTCCTAAACATGGTGTGTAATGCTCAATTAAAGTCACACGGGTAGAACACAAAAGTCATACATCTTAGTACAGGGTATGTCTAACGGTTTACCATTTCTGGAAATTTATTCCGATGTCACGTTATTCCAGCAAGATAATGACACTTGTAACTCTAGCTGAATGTGGCCTAGTGTTGTCTTGCTGGAATAACGTGACGTCGGGATAATTGCTAGGAAGAGTAAACCTGTCGGACATACTCGGTATTACGATGTGTAATTTTGTTTTCTACCCGTCTGACTTTATATGAGCATTATACACCATGTTTAGGAATTGTGAAACAATCAGCGTTTTCAATAGTTAATTAATATGCTTCAATTTAGAAATATGCACTTATTATTATAAATTACACTAGCAATACAATTTTACACCCATATAATCTACTGGTGGGTTTTAATTGACCGTCAGTATACATTAATATGTAACAATGATCTTGGGGCCTCATGAAATATTGAATTGTTTCAAACGAGTTCTCTCGTTCAATAAAGTCTTTATTATTATTACTTTAGAATCAGTCAATAAAGTATTATTATTTTTTTTTTTTTTTTAATTGAGTCTTAGTAAGTGTGGCACCGCTAAAGACCACAGCTCCTCAAATGTCCTCATAAACTTCCGCTAAAGTCAACAACTGCGCTATAGTCCACACACATTTCCGCTAAAGTCCATAACAAACCGAACGCCAAAGTCCACAAAATTTTCCGCTAAAGTCCACAAAAAATATTGCTAAAGACCACAAACGTTTTCTCTAAAGTCCACCACATTATTTCAGCGAAAAGCACAATTTTTAATTAATTATTTTCTCATGTGTGAGAGCAGTAGGGTTCAAATCACTGGCTGTTGTTATAGCCCCTCATGTCAATATCGCCCCGATGAAGCTCTAGCTGTTACAAATGACCCTAATTGTAAATAACTGTAAATAGATCGACGCATATTTACGCTAATATTAGTTATTTCCATTTGTTTCTATTTTTATCAATTTAAGAGAGGGTAGACATTATTCAACAATTCCGTAGACAGAAAATTAAACTCGGCAATGACATATTACTTTCTTTGGAATAATAAGCGATGAATGCAATATTAAAGCTAAGTGTTTGCTTCCTGTCCCCCGATAAAATCCACCAAGGATAGTATTTTCCTAATAGAAGGTTATACTGTGTATATAAATCTAAATTACATAGTGAACAGTTACTTACCTTAGAATAATGAGCGCACTCAAAGCGTCAACCGAATGAAATCGTATAAGGTAAATATTTTCATTGAATACAGGCATGTTCATAGATGGAATGTTATTACTAGTTGTATTCAGGGTCGTAGCTACCTGTGCGCCATCGTCGAAACCCACGTTTGATTGATTACGTTATACTCCATTCATCATAGTGATGGTGGAGAGTAACGGAACAAATCACACGGGGGTATCCGACGATGCCTGTGTGCCGAGTCAGGGTCGTATCTACTTGTAAGCCAGTCAAAACGAGAGGGAATCGGGACGGATGTGGTGTGTCTATACTCCGGAATATGCTCACCGCTGCCCCCATCCCTCATCCCGTCTCCGCGACGGGGAAAAATAGGTATGGGTACATGAGTAAGACTAGCATAGTATGCAGTTTTGTTTGTCTGTTGTCTTTCATCTGATTGCGTTTCGTCCCCAAACATTACGTACCTCGTTCCACATATATACAATGATTTTATCACATTGACCAAGCGTGTTATGTTTTAATATCTATATCTAGCTATATATATCTTTCTTTTTTTGCCATAGCTTTCGACCTTACGGTCTTCATCAGCGGCGTTTATTTGTTTAACAATTTGTTCGACCTTCCGGTCTTCATCAGCGGCCGCTGATGAAAATTGTTGAACAAATAAACGCCGCTGATGAAGACCGCAAGGTCGATAGCTATGGCAAAAAAGAAAGATTTGTTATTTAAATATGTAAATAGAGGCGTCGGCGTCCCACATCACATCAAATTTTCGTGCAAGCTGCGTTTACAAGTCTATATCTCTTACATTTCTTATCCTAGCACAAACACATTTGGCCATGAGCTTCCTTATAGCATTATCTTAAGCTGCTTAAGTAATTTTGGTTCCTGTAACCCTTGTGCTCCCATTTAACCCAAATTCAGATATTATCGGCCAGTAAAATGTGTCTCATTTCACATAAAAGTTTGCGTGTAAGCTGCGTTTACAGGTCGATATATCTTACATTTCTTGTCCTAGCTGAAGTAAATTTGGGAATTGGTTTGCTTATAGTATGTTGTAAAGGGTTTCGTAAGTAATTTTGTCTTCTACAAGTTCAGGGCTCCCATGGAACTCAAATTATGATGGCTCATAAAATGTGCAATAAAGGCAGATCAAGGTTTGCGTGTAAGCTGTTGTATATATCTATATCTCTTAAAATATTTGTCTTATGTCACCCACATTTTGGTTTGGGATTTCTTATAGCATTATTCATCTTATTCATACTTCACCCATATTGGGGCATGGGCTCTCTCCTCCCCCTCCCTCCCCCAACTAATATGTCTATGATGTTTTGATTATTCTTACACATATAGCTATGTTGCGCCACACCCCACCCCAACAACACCATCCCCACCACCCCAACCCCACTAGAAACCCCTTTTTTTTTTTTACATATTTCTGTGTTGTTTTGGTCAATTCTTACACATATAGCTATGTTGAGCCTCCCAACCCTCCCACCAAACCCCCACCCGCACCACCCCACCCCCACTCGAAACCTGATATATATATATTTCTTTTACATATTTCTATGTGGTTTTGGTCAATTCTTACACATATTCAGATACACAGATGAAATATCAATAAAGAAAACTGAAATGAGGCCACAATAAAAAATGATTCTCATCCACTCCCTTTCGAGTTGCCTCTCGACCACAAATTTCTTTAAAATGACAGCAATTTTGGATTAAAAATAATAAAAATGAAAGAAATACAATTTCACAACCTGCCCCAAATTTTACTATTTGTCTGAGATTCTATCAATAATTTTATATCGTCCCGAGTTTCTATACTCGCCCCGCCAACCAACTCCACCCCTGCAGTGTATAGCTTTGTTTTCTGGCGGTATATACTGAATATATAATATATTATTCTCTGAAAAATCTAATTGTCGAGCTGCGCTGTTCTCCGACAGCTCTTGTTATTAAATATACCTGAAGACTAAATATATCTGAAGACAGTACTGTTTATCTAGGGCAGTTATAAGGCTAAATGTGTCCCTATGAAAAGTACTGAGAAAAAAGTCCTGTTAACTGTTGATATTGTCTTTGACGACATTAAGGACACAACCCGTTGATAGGCAGCACTAACGTTAGATTGCTTTTTATTTCCCCCGCGACAATATCGACTCTGGAAGTACCACCTGTAGATAGTGTGTCCATGGGAACTCAGCTCTAGCTTTTGATATTGTCTACGAGAACAGTACTAAGCACAATGTTGAGCTAAAGCTGTTCTGTTGTCCCTATGGTCATTATTTCATCTGTAACATTTATGACTTCATAAGTTCCCTGATGATACATGTAGCTGTTGATAAAGTCACTGTGGATGTCACATACGTCAGTTGTTGTTAGTGTCCCTGTGGATGTCACAGACGTCAGTTGTTGTTAGTGTCCCTGTGGATGTCACATACGTCAGTTGTTGTTAGTGTCCCTGTGGATGTCACATACGTCAGTTGTTGTTAGTGTCCCTGTGGATGTCACATACGTCAGTTGTTGTTAGTGTCCCTGTGGATGTCACATACGTCAGTTGTTGTTAGTGTCCCTGTGGATGTCACATACGTCAGTTGTTGTTAGTGTCCCTGTGGATGTCACATACGTCAGTTGTTGTTAGTGTCCCTTATTAGTAGAGTCTCTGTGGATGCTACAGACGACAGCTGCTAACAGAGGCCCTATGGATGTCACATACGTCAGCTGTTGATAGTGTGCACTTGTATGTTACAGACGCCAGCTGTTGATAGTATACATGTGGATGTCACAGACGTCAACTATTGATAGCGTCCCTGTGGATGTCACAGACGAAAGCTGTTGATCGTGTCCCTTTGGATGTCAAAGACGCCATCTGTTGATATTGCCCTGTGGATGTTATAGACTCCAGCTGTTGATAGAGCCCCTGAGGACAGTACTAACGCTACTTGTTGATATTTTAAAACAGATCAGTACTAATGCTAGTTTTTCATATTGTCCATGAGGACAGGACTAACGCTAGCTCTTGATATTACCCTTTAGGACAGTACTAACGATGGCTGTTGATATTGCCCCTTAGGACAGTACTAACGATGGCTGTTGATATTGCCCCTGAGGACAGTACTAACGATGGCTGTTGATATTGCCCCTGAGGACAGTACTAACGCTGGCTGTTGATATTGTCCTGTGGACAATACTATGGCTAGCTGTTGATATCGCACATACGCTTGATGTAGATATTTACCATTAAGACAGTACTTACGCTAGCTGTTGATATTGACCATGGGGACAGTACTAACGCTAGCCGTTGATATTTTAAACAGTACTAATTCTGGCTGTTGATATTGCCCCCTTAAGATAGTACTAACTCTAGTTGTTCATATGGCCCCTGAGTTCAGTACTTATGCTAGCTGTTGATATTGCACCATGAGGACAGTACTAACGCTAGCTATTGATATTGCCCCTTAGGGCAGTACTAACGCTGACTGTTAATATTACCCCTGAGGACACTGCTAACGTAGCTGTTGATATTGTCCAGAAGGAGAGTACTAACGCTAGCTGTTCATAGTTCCCCTGAGGACAGTAATAACGCTGGCTGTTGATATTGCCCCTGAGGACAGTACTAATGCTGGCTTTTGATATTGCCTATGAGACAGTACTAACGCCAACTGTTGATTTTGCCTCTTAGAACAGTACTAACGCTAGCTGTTGATATTTCCAATGGGGACAGTACTAACGCTAGCCGTTCATGTTGCCCCTGAGGACAGTACTAACGCTGACTTTTGATATTGCCCTGAGGACAATACTAAGGCTAGCTGTTGATATTGCAACTACGCTAGATGAAGATATTTTCCATTAGGACAGTACTTATGCTAGCTGCTGATATTGACCATGGGGACAGTACTAACGATAGCCGTTGATATTTCCCCTGTGGACAGTACTAACGCTGGCTGTTGATATTTCTCCTTAGGAGAGTACTAAAGCTGGCTGTTGATATTGCCCTTTAGGACAGTACTAATTCTGGCTGTTGATATTGTCCCTGATGACTGGCTGTTGATATTACTAAGGCTAGCTGTTGATATTGCACATACGCCAGATGTAGATATTTCAATTAGGACAGTACTGACGCTAGCTCTTGATATTGACCATGGGGACAGTACTAACGCTAGCCGTTGATATTTCCCCTGTGGACAGTACTAACTATGGCTGTTTTTTAGAACAAATAAAAATATTATAGGTATTAAGGTAGATGGTATTGAGTTACTGGTAAATCAGTATGCGGACGACACCAGTCTTACATTCGATGGCTCTGAAAAGTCATTAAAACATACATTATTGGTTTTAAAATTGTATGCAAAGATTTTTGGTCTTAATTGTGACATTGAGAAAACAAGAGTTGTCTGGTTTGGAGCAAAAAAGGGAAGTAATGATACATTATGCCCAGAGGCTCAATTAAACTGGGACCAAAGCAATTTCAAACTACTTGAATCAACTTTTCAACAAATCTGGCAGATATGATAACTTTAAACTATGATAATAAGACTAAAGAAATAAAAGAACTTATATCTAGATGGCCAATAAGAAGGCTCACCCCATATGGTAAAATCATTGCGATAAAAAGCCTTGCTCTGTCAAAATCAATCACCTCATATTAACCAACAAACCCACCAACACTAATAACCAACAGTTCAACTCGCTGTTTTATGAATATATATATGGATTTTTCTTCCGGTATGGTGGTGTAAACAGCACGTGTGTGTTTGTGTCGTGGTTTTTGGATTTTTCCTGACTAATATCGGACTATAATGTTTCTATAAATAGTGGCATATGAATTAAAGGAGTTTAGGCAGTATATGACAGAAAAATGTAAGTTGAATATTTAAAAATAAAGCTCTAATTCAGTGGCTATATTTCTACAGTCGGCTTTATAATAACACTCCGCACGATTTCCACGTGCAGGAATTTACACGAAGTGTCATTTGGACCCATTGTTGAAGTAAACAAACTGTCGTGTGTGTCGTGTGTGTATAACGTTGTGTCAATATGAGTGATCAAGGAAATAGATTTAAGCAGCTGTCAGAGCAATATGTATGCAAGGACTTTGCTTATATATCTGGTTGCTTCGCCAAACTACATTTATCACTGGAGAGCAGAATTGACACTAAATTAGATGCAATAAAGCAAAACGTTTCGGCTATAGAAACCAAAGTCTCCAGTATAGAAGGCTTTGTCGAGTACGCGAATGATGAATTTCGTACAATTCATGAAAAAACTATCCCCGAGTTGGAAACCAAAATTGAAGAAGTTAGGCATGAACGGCTTAAACTAGAGTTGTGGGGTCGTAAATGGAATTTACTGATCCGCGGCGTTGCTGGGACTGATTTCAAAGAACTACCCACTGTAACCGACGGCAAAGTCAGGGCTTTCTTTGAGAGCACATTAATGGTCAGCAAACAGCAAGCTACCGACATGAAATTTCAAGCTGTGCATCGCCTGCCTGGTCGGGAAACAGAACGGCGGAATATCATTGTTAGATTTGTCAACCTCATCGAGAGAGATTTAGTACTGGAGAAGGCTATGAAAACACTAAAAGCGGGCTCCGGATATAGTGTAACACCGGATCTACCTCCTGAAATTGCTAAGCGAAGGTCGGAACTTCTAGCAAAACGACGACAGATGCCAAATGATGAACAACGTTCCTGGAGAATTATATATACACGTGAATATCCTTTCGTGGATCTGAAGCGAAAATTTTAATATAACATTGAACGCGATTCAGTGAAATGACTGTGTAACTATTATACATCGAATTTCGTAAACAGTCCGTTTCCTTTGGGTTTTTCTAGTTCATCTTTCCAGCGCGAATATGTGGCTAATCACAAATAAATATAAATACTCCATACAAACACTAAGATGGTTTCCCCATTCGAATAACATATACGAGTCAACATCATCGGCTCTAAAGGAGATCACATGAACATTGTAGATGCGTCTCCTTCTTTCATTAGACGATTGCAATTACAGTAACTATATATATCTACTATGAAGAAGATCATCGGAGAAACTACAACTGCTGTATGTTAAATCGTGTTGCTTTTTCAGAACCAAATGCATATATTGTATAGCATGTGTTAACTTTCTTTTCTTTTTTTTTTTTTTGCAAAATGTACCATATAATGTATCTTTGATCCCACAATCTTTTTATCGATCCATTCATCTTTCAATTTATTTGTCTAGTTGACTATCTATCTTTATCCTCAGCCTCACATGTGCATATCCATGCATCCGTGCACTCGTTTCTGTTCAGTTAATGTATATGAATTCTCACGAAGATGAGCCTGGCATGTTCAGGCCTGTTAGGCGCCAAATAACCTTTTCATGCGTTGGTGCGCCTTAAAACCCCAATTCAATTCAATTCAATTCAATTTTCAGTCAGCCCTTCAGACAGTCCTTTTACCCATTGCAACAATCAATTCAACCCACAAATAAACAACCCCCAACTATATATCGATTGACAATGAATTCTCTGTTTATATCGGTTGTTATAATATCATACCTGAACTGTTATATTCGTTTGTACTGCATGTACTTTTATTTGTAAATTACGTCATGGTTATAGAAAGCAAGTCCACTTTCCTAATACGGTATATACCGCCTTATATGGAAGCATGGACACGCCCATATATTTATTTCCATATATACCACGTGACATTGTAACCAATTGAGTCGTGATTTTGCGTTAGCGAATTATACTGAACCAGCAGTCATGCGGTCTATTAGGATATTTGTAGGCCACTATCTATCAGCATGTCCTTTTCACGATGTACGCGTGTTAGCTAGATATACAGTTTTCAGATACCTCTGTGACCATGATGGCAGTTTTCATAACATCAGTACAAAACAAAAACACTTTGGCTAGATGTCTTCCTTAATAATCTTAGCTGTTTTTTAACAGTTAACAGTACATGGGAAGTAATGACAGTGTTGCTCTTGGTTAGATGGACTATCTTGTACTTGTTGTTGTTTTTGTTGTTGTTTGTATTTGTACTACGACGAAAGTACGGATTTTACGGAATATCGACTGTCCAAGACGTGCATAACTTGACATCGTCAGATATGTTATTACATATGTTTTATATAGTATTTGAGATAAAATACGCGCGACGTTTTTGTGAGATAAAGAAAAAATGTATATGTGTATACGTGTATATGTGTGTGTATGTATATGTATATATATATATATATATATATATATAAATCACGTCATGCGCTGTCGATGGAAGTAAAATCATGTGATTTTTGTCTCATCTGGATGGATTAAATGACTTTTGTTGACTTATAGAATTGGTCATAACAATATACTGGCAGTATTTATGTCATTTTACTAACTGAACCGTGCATAGCATGGAGTCGTCGGATATTAGCACGTGCTACTGTTGTATATAGTGTAAACATTTGATAGTAGTCGAATTTGCATAACAGAAACTTATACATCAATATTAATTAGTCTTGAACAGTATTCGTATGCTTCATTAAGGTAACTTGCAAGAGTATTGTATATCCTTACTTAATGATTGCTTTACTTAATGATTGACTTATATGTTCGTTCATAACAATATGGACTCTATACATCGTTTCATGTTATCATCGTATGTTGGATCTGATCCGTGCATAGCATGGGCCCGTCGGCTATTACTACAAAAAACAACAACATTTGTATTTGAATTCGAACGTGATTTGGCTGCATGCTAGAATAACTTATAAACTGTAATATGCAAAATAGACACTTATACATAAATAGGTAATTATAACTAATACTAGTATTATGTTTCATTTAAGTAGCTTGTCAGAGTATTGTATACTTTGATGAATGATTGACTTCTATGCTTGATAATATATTGTTTCTTTTAATTGTTGTAAGTTGGAATATCCAATTCGTGCATAGCACGGAGTCGTCGGATAGTAATATAATATGTTACATGTGTATATAGTGTAAGCATTTGCTAGTTGAATTCGAACTTGATTTGAATGTATGTTATAAATACTCTTAAGCTGTCATACGCATAATATAAAAGCACCATAATAAAACAATAAGAGTATGCTTCATAATCAGTCTTGTATGTATACTTTACTATATTACTATTTTATTGATGAAAAAAGAAGTGACTGATTAATGCTTTCGTTGTGGACAGATGAAGGAGAAATATTATTTATGTATATCCATGAAACACATCACATACACTTAATGTGTATTTCATACTTAGTAATGAGAACGTTGAAGGAAGTTAACTGGGTATTCAAGAAAATGTTGAATGTTAGTGTGTACACCATCTTGTTTTTTATATGTTTTAGTCGTACTATCATTTTTTGTACCTACCTGCTCTCTATGTATATGTTGTCTAAAAAGTGTTGTTATGAATACTATTAAATTTGGTAGTGTAAATTGTAGGGGCCTATTCTCAGACGATATAAAAAGGAGGGACATTTTCTCTAGATGCAAGGACAATTATGATATTGCTTTTTTGGTTGATACACATTCTACAGAGCATGTTGAGTCTCAGTGGAAGAGTGAGTGGGACTTTGATGCTAAATTCTGTTCATTTTCTAGTGCGAGTAGAGGTACAGCAATTATGTTTAAAAACACATTTAGTTATAATATTCATAATGAGACAAAAGACCCAAACGGTAATTTTATAATACTAGATATAACAATTCAAGATCAAAGGATGACAATTGCCGTAGTCTATGGTCCGAACGAAGACAAACCGAACTTTTTTCACGATTTTTTTAATTTAATAGAAAGCTTTGGAAATACTTCAATAGTCATAGGTGGCGATTGGAACGTCCCATTAGATTACGAAAAAGACACATACAACTATAAACATAAAAATAATATAAAGTCGAATAAAGCCCTTTTAAATATTATGGACAATTTTGATTTACACGACGCATGGAGAATTGAAAATGAAAATTTAAAAAGATATACATGGCGAGGTCCTCAGAATAAAATGGCACGCTTAGATTATTTCGTTATTTCGTCGGATCTTCAACTTGTTATCAGTAAAACAGATATAGGAGTTTGTTATAAATCTGATCATTCACCTATATCAGTTGAATTCTCTTTTATCGACCAACCTAGAGGTAGAGGAATATGGAAATTCAATAATAGTTTATTGACCGATCACGATTACGTTAATATTGTTAAAACAACCATAGCCGAAACGGAAAGCCAATATACATTGCCAAATGATTATGATAATATTAACAGGTCATTAAGTATAGATGACCAACTATTTTGGGAAACCTTAAAATTAATGATTAGAGGGAAAACCATTTCGTATGCTTCATATGTTAAAAAGAAAAAAGATAATGAACTACAGGAAACTGAAAATAAATTAAGGTCATTATATTTAATATTAGATAATGGAGACTTTTCAGTCAAAAACGAAATCGAAATATTAACAGTACGACTTAAAACTATAAGAGATGAACGAATTAAAGGTATTATTCTAAGAACAAAAGCAAAATGGAAAGTAGAAGGTGAAAAATCTACTAAATATTTTTGTAATTTAGAGAAAAGGCAATATACAGAAAAAATTATACCAAAATTAATTAAACAAGACGGAATAGAAACAAGTAATATAAAAGAGATTTTGACGGAACAGAAAAGGTTTTACGATGATCTGTACACATCAAAAATACATGGAGAGCCACAATTTGAAAATGAGTTTTTTGTTGAAAATAACCCATTCCTAAATAAACTTACTGATGAAGATCGAGAACTCCTTGAAGGGGACCTATCTGCGCAAGAATGCTTAAAATGTCTTAGAAATATGAAAAATAATAAATCTCCATGGTCGGATGGTTTTTCAGTGGAATTTCATAATTTTTTCTGGAAAGATATTGGAAACTACCTCATTAAATCGCTTAATTTTGGCTATAATTCTGAATCATTATCTGTAACTCAAAAACAAGGTGTCATAACGTGCCTACCAAAAGAGGGAAAATCTAAATTTTACCTAAAAAACTGGAGACCTATCTCGTTACTAAATGTAGATACTAAAATTTCTTCATCAGCTATTGCATGTCGCCTGAAGACAATCCTTCCAAAAATTATTTCAGAAAGTCAATCGGGATTTTTGAAAGGTAGATATATTGGAGAATCAACTAGATTTATATTTGACATTATTGAGAAATGTGAAGAATTAGATGTATCGGGTATTCTAGTTTTATTAGACTTTGAAAAGGCTTTCGATTCTCTTGAATGGGGTTTTATAGAAAAAGCATTACGTTTCTTCAATTTTGGAGATTCCATACTTTAGTGGTTTAAAACGTTGTACAATAACATTGAGAGTTGTGTATTAAATAATGGTCACTGTACCGATTATTTTTCTATACAGCGTGGTGTACGTCAGGGAGACCCTTTATCGCCATATCTATTTATAATATGTGTCGAAATTTTAAGTGCAGCTTTAAAAAATAATCCTGATATTAATGGTATTAAAATAGACGGTTCAGAATATCTTATAAATCAATATGCAGATGACTCGTCCCTTTTCCTTGACGACGATGTAAAGTCACTGAATATTACTCTAGAAACTGTTGACAAATTCTCGTTATGTTCTGGACTAAAAGCAAACTTTGATAAAACTGAAATTGTTTTGATCGGACATAAAAAAGGATGTAAAGACATATTGAACACATGCATACCGGTAAAATGGAATGAAAGTGGTTCTTTTAAAGTTTTAGGAATAGAATACAATTTGCAAAACGACAACTATGTGGTTCACAATTTTCATAGTAAATTCGATAAAATAAAAAATTGATAAATGATTGGTCGTTTCGAAATTTATCCTTAATAGGTAAAACAACTATTTTAAAAACACTTGCCCTGCCAATACTCATTCAATGTATCACTGTCTTGCCTGATCCACCCGAACATGTATATCGCGACATTCAAAATGCGATGTTCGATTTTCTGTGGTCAGGTAAACCAGATAAAATAAAACGTAATGTGATGATGAACACTATTGAAGAAGGTGGATTAAAGATCCCAAACATTAAATCACTTAGTCACTCACTTAAATTATCTTGGATACAAAAGATTTTAGACCCTGACAAATTCGCACCAAGGAAAACGCTTATTTTAAACGATTTAGAAAAAAACGGTGGATACAGGGTTTGGCATTTTCATAAAGAGGGGCTCAAAATAAAAACAAAATATGACATTAACATTCCTTTTTTAATTTATACAGGATTAGTTAGTGCAATTCCAGCTGATTGGAAAGCACGCATGAGAAATAATAATAAGATCGATAATCCAATAAATAAAAATGTTAGTAAACTTAAAACAGCTAAAAAGGTAAATCAAATATTCTACCCTCAATTTTTGAAGTCAGTAGTTGAAATTCCAAATAATTCTCAAATGAAATGGCAAGCAGATTTGGAATGCGCATTGACTAGTGAAGATTGGGCAATTCTATATACGCAACCTTTCCGTATAACAGATGACTCATATCTTCAATCCTTACAATTTAAAATTAGTCATCGAATTATTTTCACAAATGCAAGATTATATAAATGTGGAATGTCTGAAACTGAACTTTGCACATTTTGTAATAATTCCAAAGAAACATTGTTGCATTTATTTTATGAATGTATGTCAGCCAAAAATATATTAATAAAGTTGTTTAGTGATTTATTTGAAAAATGCAATATTTCAATAGAATTAAAACCGGAGTCCATTTTTCTTGGCACACCATGCTCAACAGATATTGATTATATTTTGTATTTAGTTGTGCTTATCTATAAGAAGTATGTCTATTCTTGCAAACTGAGAAAATGTCTACCTAACTATACGATATTTTTTGAACAAGTGAAAAGTTACAGAGCTATGGAACTATTCTCAACATATATGTACCCCTTATACAAATCTAATGCAATTAAATCAAGGTGGAATGCAGTTCAAAATATGTTGTGATATAAGCTGTGTAAAATGTTTGTGATACTTTAGTTCTACTGCTTTTATTTACAACTGGAAGGAAGTTAAATTCATTCCACATAATTAATGAAGTTATAATTTACTATAGGAGCAGGTAGACTATAATGTAGACTATAATGCATCTATATATGTATGGTATATAAATGTTTGTACACTTGATATTCAAATAAAATGTTAAAAACAAAAAAAAAATATATATATGGAATAGTCCAATCGACAAAATAAAGAGAGACATTATAAATCAGCCTTATAGTGAAGGAAGACTAAATATGTTAAATATAGAATATTTTATGAAATCCCTGAAGGTCACTTGGATAAGAAGACATGGTCAATAAAAAATGGTGTCGCCTTTTCAAAACTATGCAAAAGCACATGCTAAATTTGGACATAACCTTATAGACAACAACCTGAACAAGATAGACAATCCATTTTGGAATGAAGTATATAGTGCATTGAGTCAGTTAAAAAAAGAACTTACTCCAAATTCATGGAATGATATATTAATGGAACCAGTTTTCTCAATGATACAATTAAGACTGGAAGTAATTGTTTATAAAGTAAACGGTATAAAGTTAGGAATATATTATTTTCGTTAATGATTTTGTAGATAAAAATGGTGATTTTCTGTCTTTTGACTTGTTTCAAGAAAAATATGGATATTTTTCAAACTTTATTGAGTATGAACGTGTTATAAGGGCAATAAAATCAACAATTAGCCGATTAAAAATAACGAAAGATAAATATAAAATATTTAGCCCCATTCAAAACTTAGTCCTACATCTAATTAAGAAAGATGACAAGGGGTACACAAATATTTACAAAAGTCTGAATAGAAAATCAACTGAACCAAATGGAATCAAGAAAATTTAGGAAAAAACAAAGAAGAATGGAGAAATATATTTTTACTCCCTTTTAACATAACAAAAGACACTGCACTTATTTGGTTACAGACACTATTATTACACCGTATCTTAGCAACAAATAAACTGCTTGTTAAATTAATATTACTAACAATGATAGATATTATTCTGTAATGCAGACACAGAATCATTAATTCATTTATTCTGGCACTGTAGAAATGTGCAATCTTTTTAGAATAGTGTTTGCAACTGGTTTAAAAAACGGTGCAGACATCTTAATAATTTAACATTAGACATAAGTAAAATTATATTCGGAGATATTACACTAGATAATACTTGAAATCATCTTATACTAGTAGCCATGGAATGTATTTACTCTTGCAGAATAGATAAGAGATTACCATGTTTAACCATGTATAAAAACTCAGTTCTCACAGAAAAAGTAATAGCTTTCAGAACAAATTTTATTGGCAAATTTAATGAGAAATGGCAAAATTTGAACTAAGTTAGAAAGTAACTGTCACTAGGAAGGGAAACAACCCGTTCAGGAAAATATGGACGGAATATAACTTCCCTTCCTTTTAATAGGGGGTCGACCATTTTATCTCAGGAGGGGGCCTGACATTTTCCTGCGAGTTCACCTACTTTCTCACCCAATTGTTGTTTGGAACCAGATTATTTGTTTAACCTTCAGAAATTGGTTTCAGTAAAAGATCACCCCCACGCTCCCCAACATGTATTATCTTCTATTTACAAATAGCAGTTTATTTGTGACAACAAAGAGAATAAAAACAAAATTCTCCATCATAGCAATGGTTAATTTAAATTGAATTGTAATTCAGTGTGTTAATATGTGTATATTATGATATATGCTAGCCGAAGATAAATCATCTTACTACAGTGAGGCATTCATAGTTTAACTTATTCGTATTTTGGGCATACCATAACAAGATTAGAATTGTGATCTTCGATCTTGTACTTATTTATTTGGCTGGCATGTATTATAAATGCTTTGTTGCTTAGATATATAATGATTTATTAAAATTATCGACTATTGTACGGTACCACGGGGGATTCTCCGACCCCCATGTACCTATGACGGGGAAAATAAATGGGCCGTCTTTATATATAAAAATGGAAGAATAAAAACAAAAACAAAAACAAAAATATGGCTGTTGAAATTGTCCCTTATTGCAGTACTAACGCTGACTGTTGATATTGCCCCTGAGGACAGTACTAACGCTAGCTGTTGATATTGCCCCTGAGGACAGTGCTAACGCTAAATGTAGATCCTTTCCATTAGGACAGTACGCTAGCTGTAGATATTGACCATGGGGACAGTACTAACGCTAGCTGTTGATATTGCCAAATAGGACAGTACTAACTTTAGCTGTTGATATTGCCCCTTAGGACAGTGCTTTCGCTGGCTGTTGATATTGCCCCTGAGCGTAGTGCTAACGCTAGCTGTTGATATTGTCCATGGGAACAGTACTAACGCTGGCTGTTGATATTGCCCCTGAGGACAGTACTAACTTTGGCTGTTGATAGTGTCGATGAGCAAAGTACTATCGCTTGCTGTTGATATTGCCACTGAGGACAGCACTAACGCTAACTGTTGATATTGCCCCTGAGGATAGTACTAACGCTAACTGTTGATATTGTCCCTATGTATGTTAAGACGATAGCTGTTGATAGTGCCCATGTGAATGTTAAAGACACTAGATGTTGGTAGTGTCCATAAGGACAGTACATATGCTAGCTCTTGATAATGTCCGTGTGGATTTTACAAAGTATCGGTTGATTGTTTCCCTGTGTATGTTACATACGTTAGCTGTTGAATGTGTCCCTATGGATGTTACAGACGCGAGTTGTTGATATATTCCATATGGATGTTACAGCCGATAGCTGTTGATAGTGTCGCTGTGGATGTTACAGACGCCGTCTTTTGATAGTGTTCCTGTGGATGTCACAGACGCCAGCTTGTCCCTGTAGATGTTACAGACATTATCTGTTGACAGCGTCCTTCCTGTAGATTTAACAGAAGTCATTTGTTGGTAGTATCCCTGTGGATGTCACTGACGTCAGCTGTTGATAGTGTCCAGGTGGAGGTCACAGACGCAAGCTGTTGATATTGTCCCTGTGGATGTTACAGACGCTAGCTGTTGATAGAGCCCATGTGAATGTACCACAATCAAGCTATTGATAGTGTCCATGAGGACAGTACTAACACTAGCTGTTGAAAGGGCCCCTGTGGATGTTTGAGATATTACATGTTGATAGTGTCCCAGTGGATGTTACAGACATAGCTGTTGATAGTGTCCCTGTGCATGTCACACACGCCAGCTGTTGATAGTTTCCCTGTGGATGTAACATACGATACCTGTTGATAGTGTCCCTTGCATTATCATGGACACCAGCTGTCGATACTGTCCCGGTGTATGTTACGATAGAGTTCCTGTAGATGACACAGACGCCAGCTGTTGACAGAATTCCTGTCGATGTTACAGACGATAGCTGTTGATAGTGTCCCTGTGAATGACACAGATACCAGCTGTTGATAGTGTCCCTTTGGATGTTGCAGACGATAGCTTTTGATAGTGTCCACGTGGATGTTACAGTGTATAGCTGTTGAAAATGTCCCAGTGGATGTCACAAACGCTAGCTGTTGACATTGTCCCTGTGGATGTTACATACGCCAGCTGTTGACAGAGTTCCTGTCGATGATAAAGACGATAGCTGTTGATAGTGTCCCTGTGTATGACACAGACACCAGCTGTTGATAGTGTCCCTTTGGATGTTGCAGACGATAGCTTTTGATAGTGTCCATGTGGATGTTACAGATTATAGCTGTTGAAAATGTCCCAGTGGATGTCACTAACGCTAACTGTTGACAGTGTCCGTGTGGATGTTACATACGCCAGCTGTTGATAGTGTCCCTGTGGATATTACAGACGATACCTGTTGGTAGTGTCCCGGTTGATGTTAACAACGATAGCTGTAATTAATCATTTACAAAGGCTGTTGATACAGTCCGTATATACAGCACTGACGTCATATTTTGATAGTCTCTTATAGACAGTACATACTGACATTAGTTGTTGAAAACTTGATAGTGTCCCTTGAAACAGCACTGATAAAACCCTAGTATAGTGTCTGGGAGGCCAGTACTAACGTCAGCTGTTGGTTGTATCACGTTAGATATTATTGACTCTATATTCTTATGGTGTCCAGATTGAAGGTAGTGACGTTACCTTTTGATAATTTGCCTATAGAAAGAACTGTCGCTAGCTGTTGATAGTGTCCTACTGATGATGTGCTTGAATGTACTATCTAGAAAATAATGATTAGGCTGTCTGTATTTTGTTAACCCCAGCCGTGTATGCTATAAAGTTACATTTCTATCTATCTTTACAACTATCATTTTGTTTAAATGTCTTTCAGTGCAGTTACATATGAAGATTAAGCATGGACAACAGCAGGTTTGTTTACTTGTATACTCCCATTTATAAGAATATAGTTCTTTGTATGTTTCTTCATCCAGCACATTTTAACAATAGCATTGTCCTCATCAGATTTTATTCTAGTTAAATGAACTTCATACAGGGGCTGGCGTGGCCCAGTGAATACATGGTGGATTTGAACTCCAGAGGACCCAGAGGTTAAAATTTCTCCGGCGCTACACAGTTTCGTTGGTGTGTTCTTATAAGTTCATGTTCGAGAATGCAATGAGCACAGTACACTTTTCTGTGATATATTATTTATTAAGTTATTATCGCACGTATCAATGCAACATCAACACTGCTTATTCTTTTTGTATTACAAGCAGTGTATAGTACATGTTGTTTCATCCTGATTTTGTGGTAGACTAGTAGAGCGTCATACTCCCATACCAGAGGTCTTAGGTTCAAGGCCCGGCATGGTCATACCAAAGATTTACTAAAAAACGTTAGTAGCATTCTTGATTGACGTTCAGTCTATAAAGGGTGACTCTTGTACTGGTCGGCCTCAGTCCAGTATAATCGGTCCTGTATAATACGTGTCTACGACATGTTGTTCAAGTGTGGCAGCACTATGAAGTTGAGCATTAGGCTCATTGCTAAAAGTATAAATGGGCTTGATGACTGAAATAGTGTTCTAAGGGAAATTAAACTCAATACAAAGATAATACGTATTAAACAATATTTAGAAAAGTTGCATTAATTAATATCTTGTAAACGTCCTTGCAGCAAAAATACCAGTGCACGGTGTTCCATTAGGATAGTGTTCAATTTCACAAAATAATATATTTTGATCATAATTGCTTTTTACGCTCATTCATTGTAATGTCATTGTTAATAGTAACTCAAAAAGCAATTGGTAGTTTAGCTAAGCTTACTCATTCAGTTTATATTTCAGAATTTCACCTGCTTGTTTTCTTCCATTTTAGTTAAATTTAACAAACGAATTATCCAACTTTATTACATTTAGTGCTATAAACAAATTGTGAGCTATAATTGAAGGTCATGTGTCTGTAGCCCATGTTACAATACAATCAGGTCCTTACCAGACGGTTTATATATGGCACTATACTACCATCCAGGAAGTTTAATAAAATATACATATTACCAAGAGTAAAACCAAAAACATCTCTAAAAGCAAATAATAGCTCACACTGTCCTTGCAGTGACTGTATCGAATGTACTGACTAAATCTACTGTCTTTAGTGACACGAAACATATATGTTGGTGAGGTTTCTTATTTAATCATCAGTAGATTTACAGAGAAATTAATACTCTGGTATCAAATAACACGATGATACTTATACTCTGATGCGCGAGGTGATGGATACCGTGCGCGACTCCAGTTAGCGTTGATGATCAATGCCTCCTATAAGGTTTGGTGATATTATGATGAGCCTTCAATGAGGTTAGGATGTGATGTGACTCCAGTGAGGTTTGATGTGGATCAAACACTTGTCACGGGGGAATTTGTCTCCACAAACTCCTGACCTATATATCCAGGTTCGGGGACCTTCTCCACCACTCATAACGTCCGTTCGTCCTTCCCACAAATATGGATTATTTTGTATGCTATTTTAGAGCTACAGAAGCTTTTTGATCAATTGGGTATTAACCCATCGGTATTTATTTAATTGGGTATTTCATGATTTCAATTGGGTAAAATACAACAATAAAAGTTTGCGACATTGTTTTGGGGTGGCATTCCACTAATATTGTATACACAAAATCTAATAAAATCAACTTATTTTACAATAGGCTTTATACTAGGTGACTGGGTGTCCCTTCAATTACCCATATATTGCTCAATTTGCATTAGTTGCGTTATCATTTGACAATTTTGATTACTTTATTGATACCCCTGTTTTTTAATTTAATTGGGTATTTTGGCATTTTTAATTGGGTATGCAAGCAAATACCCTGCTTATCTGTAGCTCTGCTATTTCCTGTACGGATTTTCCCCAAACTTTTGTGAGAAGCATCATGTAATATAGCGACGTGAAAATATCTAACTCAAGAATAGTCTTTAATATGTATTTTATTAAACTACTATCTATTTATCTTTCACAATAATCTATACACAGTTAAAAACCAGAATAAATGTTCCACTTTCAATAAATGTACAAGTTACAATTTGTAAGCAGTTCTAACGTTCAACGGTGTGCGAGCTAAGCAGTCAAAATGAATCAGAATGAATATCTATCAATCTGTAAGAATATCCCCGAATGAAGGCAATCTCGCTTCTTATATAGCGAGAAATATGACCCTCTTTCTGACCGTCACGTGTGCTCTTACAAAATGGACTTAGATATGTTGTCTGCTTTTTATACGCAGGCTTCATAACCGCTGCTCCCAACTAAATTCCATTATGTTTATTTCGCTCTTCGGTGCATTTCATTTTATTAGATACTGGGACCATACGCCGTACGACATGGGAAATACATTAAAGAAGGCTAACTCCATGCCCACCGCCATATGCATGCCATCTTCGGTATGGTTAAAATTTTGTGCTGTTGATTTTATGAATATTGAGTTCTGCTCAACCCGGGGCTAGAGGGCGTGAGAGGTAGCTAGCATATTTCACTTCCACTCATGAACAGTCTCAATCAAACCGAGACTGCAATATTTCGTATGTGTCGTGCTCGGCCGTTTCCAAAGGTCCATTATCATACTCTTTTTTTAGACCCCCGAAGCTGGATCTGAGTCGCCTCACCCAGTTCAATCGTACAAATCTCAGCATTTTGTGGTAAACAAGATAATTAACCCATTTCGCAGTCTATACACTTATATAAGTCTCCCATTGGTTTAAACCAAAGTGAACTTCTCAAGCTACTCGTTAAGTGGGTTGGCCTACTGTATCATGTCGGTACCAGCCACACCTTGCCTCGAGTCCTATTTGTTACTAAAATTATGGTTAATTAGATGACTATCTTTTATGTTCGATAGTCATGAACTTCCAGAGGAAATGGTCAAACCAAGGTCTCTACACAAACAATGCAATTAAGCTACTTTTGAGACATTGACATGCCTATACCATCACGAGGTGACCCATTTTTAGTGCAGTGTCCGATATTTCATAAGTGTTTCTTGATGGACAGAGGCCATGAATGAATATGTTGGTCACCTAGTTTTTTTATAGTACATATAATGACCAGACATCAGTGCAAGATATTAACTTACTTAAGACCCCCCAGCTCACTATAATACAATCAGTATGAAGCGGAAATGCTCTATTATATACATGTATGCGTGGGGTATGCACTTGCAGGGGTATTAATAACCTTCAGAGTAAGTTTAGTTGAAAAAGTTTTAATCTAAATGTTTATTAATTTTGCCTTGTTTTGTATACTCTCTTTGTGATGTTTGGGCGATCTCTGTAGTGTAATGAAACACGCTTTTCTTTCGAGAAAAGAGATCCAGGTTCAAGTCTTGGCAGGGACCTGACACACTTACTGAGTTGTACATACAATTATTTTTTTCATATCAGTAATGTTGTTTTTGCAAAGCATGAACTAAAAATATGTACATTTGATAGTCATTCATCATGTTATTACCGTATGTAAATTGTCGTTATTCATACATATTCATAGTGTGTTTTCTAGTACGGAAAGACAGTAGTGGATAAAGATTCATGAACGGGACGTTGAATTTGGTATTACATAAGTTGCTATCTCTTGGATAAATACTAATATGTACTTATAAATATGGTGTTAATGTCTACGTCACGTTTACCCCGCATGCGCAGACAATTTTAGAGACATTTTGAGGACGCCATTTTTATTGCAGCAGAGTTGAATATCGTTGGCATTTCAATAGCGGATATTAAACTAAATGCTTAGAGCTGGAGAGTAACGGTTGTCCAAAAGTTCGCGACGAAAGGTAGGTACGTGTATATGTTGTGAGTTTGGAGATGATGTATTGGTTAAATGTATTTTTGTCTCAAGCGCTATCGAGAGCTCTCGACTCCTGTGCTGTGGTCAGTGATCGGCTGACTGTTATTCGCGATGAAATTGAAAATGCAGGATGTGTGTGTACATTTTCGAAAATCTCGTTATACTTGTACGGTTTAGGGGAATGTTTGATGTGGTTGGGGTGTGTTTGAAGGGTTATTGTACCAATGTGATGTAAAACTTGTGATCTAGGTCAACTGATGTTGTTGTTTTTTGTGCGAGTACGTATGCCCGTTAGGCGATTTTGTCAATTTAGGAAGGCGGCATTGTTTTTGGCGTGTTTGAGGAAGTATTCACGGCTGTTTGAGTTTAGGTGAAAGGTAAGTAGATGTGATATTCTGTTATTGTGACGGTTTTAAATTTAGTAATGCGAAGAAAGGTTGGGGCGCCTGTGAAGATTGTTTGTTTTGTTAGTTGTATGCGAGTGCGCATGCGTCGAGTAAGTATGGTTTGATCTGTCACTCATGTTTGTTGTGGAAGATCTGTCACTCACGTTTGTTTTGGAAGCCATCTTGAAAGCTGCAGTGCTTTCGTGTGGTTGTATTCGAGGAAGTGTTAAAGAAGATTTCACTTGATTGCCATTGTAAGTACATGTGGATTTGGTAAGGAAAATATATATGCATTTGAGAAATGGCTGTGCAATATTTAAGCTTGCTAAGTGCATAACATTTTCGACGGGAGGGTTGTGCTAATACTCCTATGCCTTGCTAAGTATGAGATTTATGTGGCATTGACAGTGAGATTGTGCATTGGCGAATAGGAAGGACAGGGTAACACATATTGTATTCAAGTAATGTGTTTTGCACATCCAGTGTACAAATAGATTGACAGCTTCTGCCTTGGGGATAATCGTATCTGCAGGCCTGTGCCTTTTTTGGTAGGTTTGGCGGACGTTATTGGGGAAAATTGGCGCAGGTCATACATCGTCACAGAGAATATGATGTGCATGTGGCACATAAGGTGCGATGCGCATGTTGAGAAGACATTTCATGACTGTTTGTCAAAGAAATATACCTCGGGCTTCCCTGAGGTATTGATTGTTATCAACAAGCGTTTGCCGTTAGTAAACAAGTTATGACCTGGCTTTGTGTAATTGCCTGAAGGTATGAGGTGTGTTGATGCAGTAAAGGGGGTCACGTGCTACTGAATACACACATCTTTTGTTATGTCTGGCAGAGTATATGCTAAGTGTCAAGTAAGCAGAAGGTGATTGGGGAGTTAGTAATGAAAGTTTGGTTTATTGTTGAATTGGCTCATGAGTAAAGGAGAGCGGTATAGTGATTGATGTTTGTAAAGCATGGGGAGAATGACGGGTTTTAATTAAAAATTCATTTCAATGTCTATCATGTATTAGTAGAATGAGTATATGTGACCTGTGTTATTTGAAGTATTCGGATATAACAGGTACGTATTTTGTCGTATGCACTGCAATAGCAGCAATTGGACAGGGAACTAGAATTTGCCGTTATGCACTTCTTGTGTGTCAGACTGGAAAAATAACCCAACGCTGAGAATGTTGGGCTGCTGTTAATGTCTATAAATGGGAGATAATTACATCAAATTTTCTCTCCTTTCAGCAGGCCTCGTAATAGTCCTTGCAGTGGTGGTGAAGCCTGTCGATTGTGTTAAAGGAAGAGGTTCCCTCCAGCGAGAAGTTGTTTACACCGTGCCACGTGACTTCGGTATGTTGCAAGTGGTTCAATTTTGTTGCTTATATATATAAATTTCATGTGTTGATGTTGATTGCCTCTTTGTGTGCCAGGGACAGAAATTAGCAGTTGGCGGTTGCGAGTAAAAAATGGTCTGGGCGGGCAAAATGTGAATTCCATGCAGCCATGTGATAATCAAAAATATGCAATAAAAGGAAATGCAAATGGGTAATCATTGGACACAAGCATTAAATTTTGAGGCCTTTACCGGATAGGTTTTGCTTGTGTGCTGTAAACTATGTGCTAATGGCCGAATGGTAAAAGGAAACCCTTAACAAAATAACAACAAAGAAAGTATATTGTTGTATGTGTCTGATTTCGCAAAATAAAAAGAGTTGCGACTATTGACTGCATTTAAACGTTTAATGCACTATGTAAGAACAATTGCGTAATGTTCTGTTCCCTAGTAAAATGTTTCTCGGACGATTGGTTAATGGAGTTCCCACGTTTGGATTCCGATTTCTCATGTCGAAAAGAGCGGCAAATTAACAAGCCCATTGGGCTTGTGTTATTGGATATTGGGCAAGCCTGACAGGCATTTTAGCATAGCTGGGATTGTGCTAATTTCTGCCACTGCTTTGCACTTTGACTGTTAATTTAAACTTAGATATCCATGAGTACAAGTAACATACGCTGGGTGTTCCTGGATATTGGGCAAAGCTGGCAGACATTTCACCAGTCTCGAGATTGTGCTAATTTCGACGGCTGCTTTGCGCTTCAAATGTTAATTCAAACTTACATGTCCATGAGTACAAGTAACATTTGCTGGTATGTAATCAAGTTTTCAACAGAGAAGGCAGTGTTTATTTTACACATGATCATAAATTCATGTTAAAATTCGAAGGGGATATCATTTGGCTTGACTTCTGGTTCTTCGGTATTTTAAAAAGCGGTGGTTTTAGAAATCACCAATAACAAAACTGTGAAAGATGTTGATAGAAAACGTGTCGCGCATTAATTATAAAAGTGTATGTCAATATGAAATATTTCTTCCAAAAGAAGACATTGATTTACACATATCTAATATGTTTTACTGATTTAATACAAGAATTAAGATATCTTAGTTGCCATCATTTATAAAACAAGTCAGTAACATTACAATTTATAAGTAAATACATAACTTGCACTTAGTAGCCTTAATTTTTGTGTGGCAGGGTACATGTTACACAAACGGATAGTGAGTCAGTGTCGTGCAAGTGTTAACAAACTTTGCGTTGTTGAATGCAAGATTTATTTGTTTGATTTTGTATCTGTCCTGAAATAAACAGTTGCATTGATTAAAAATACCTTCAGCAGCTCTAAAGGTTTGACAAAGTTTGCTTTCACTCACTGGGAACATTTAGTTAGTATACGTATATGTAAATATTCTTTACAGTAGCCCATTGTCATAACGGGTGAATATTACTATGTTTCTTGTTTTTCAGCAGTCCGGCTTGCACGTGTGTTAAAGGTCGGTACAAATTGGTCATATGAAGTCGTTCTCTCCAGCGTAGTCTGCGTCAGCAGTGGAATTTCTGGCCTCTGCCTTCGGTATGTTTTAAGTTGTTTGGTGTTGATGGTTATATTGGTATATATACGTTTTGCATTGTTTTACTGTAACTTTGTGCATTTATGAGGCCCTTCGGTAATAAGAGCACTTAGTTTGCTCAATGTACATACTTGGAAGCAATTAGTGTGTCACGTTAGAGGTGAAACTGCTACCCATATGGACCACTTGCTCAAGTGGTACTTTGCTTTGTGCACTTCATGTGGTTACAATGTTTGCATTTATACATAGCCCTTTATCAAACTCGCAGTACATTCTGATTACCACAATGTTGACATGGCCTTACCATCATGTACAGGGCCTTACTATATCTATCCCCATGCTTGACATACTCATCATGGCGACATCACCTTCATCATACCCAAATGTACAGGTGCGGCACACTCTGAAGGTGACGATATGGGTAAAAATATTACTTGATATTTGGTAGAAACAACGTTGGCTACATACTAGGCATTTCCTTAGTTTTGTTCATGAGATGTACAGCACATACTCATCATGACTACATCATAGTAAAATATAACGTCCGCTTAAGGTCGTGTGCAGAAATGAATTTGCATAGGACATTCCAGGGGTTGTGTGTTTCAGTTCAGCTGGGTTGTTGCACACATGATATAGAACTTACATGTGTATGTCAGCGGCAGGTGTCAACGTTTGTGTGTATCCTGTGCTGAAAGTCTGCATGTGTTACATTTTGCATGATACCGCAGCCAGGCACTGCAAAGAATACAAGCTCAAGCAGCTATCTCCAACAAACACGTTTCTGTATATGTGAAACCGAAACATTCACAGAGTTTAATGTACGCCAACGTTCATTCCCTATCCTGCTTTCATTTCAGTCTGACAGGTTCCCGCTACATTGCCTTTTACGGAAACCGGCATAGCTGTGATTCGACACATGTAAGGGACACAAGCCAACAACAAAATGTAAGTGTCAAATGTAAACACGGAGGCTGTAACGTTATCTTTGGTTGTGTTGGTTGCAGTTGTGTATAAGTACCTGTTGCTGTAAATGACTCCACTTGGTAGTACCAATCGTGTTGTCTGTCACTTATGTGCCACATTCCCAAAGGTTATTATGATACATGGGATTAGTTTGTCAGCGTTCTGTTGGTCCGTCTCAAAAGAAGAAGCTGACTTTAACTTCTATGTCCTGTCATATTACTCCATCAGCGCTACAATATAGCGAAGAACTGTCTCATGTCCATACAGAAATAACAGTTGAAGGTCACACTGACGGTCATGATGTGGTTTAGCAACTGCTTTCCTTTCCTACTACACCATACCCTTGGTTATATTTGTCCAGTTTTGCGATAATTTCCCATCCAAATCCACATGCAGTCTGCCATCGCCACGGCCGTTTCTCAATGGAAGTCACAAATCCCCGCGATCATACCGCATGTTGTCACCTGCAATGGCGCGTTGCTTCCCAACAAGCGTAGATTTTGTATATATATTGCAAAATGTGGTTTCAAAAGACAGAAATGTCTGACTGTGTGTGTGAAGTTTGCTGGGGAAAGCAGCAAGGATGTAAGAAAATTTATTAGAAATATAGTCCTCATTTTCAGTATAATAAACAAATACAGCTTCAATTTCCAGTATATGAAATACTACTTGAACTTTATGTTCTGTCACCGTGAAGTCGGTAATAGGAGACGCCATATCACAGTGGTGAATATATAATACAGGCATAAGCATCTTCAAGGAACAAGAATGAAATTGTCTTCCGCTTCAACTGTTTAATAGTGATTGCCAAATAATGCATGACATAGAATGCAAAAGTGTAAATTGCTACTGAAGGTAAATCGCAGATGGCCTGCAATTGCAGCCTGTGTAAATAAAAGAACATCACGGCGCATACTGTGACGGTGGTCAGATTTTACTTAGGGTGTACTGTCCGCTGGAAAAATGACTAATTTACCGCTAACCAATGACAACCCAGTAGCCAGAAATGTAACAGTTGAAACACTCACATCATAATAGTCTCCATCAGCACAACTCTTCATGCAGTTAGAACACACTCATTACATTAAGAACACGATGATCGGCAATAACAGGCATTACATTACGCAGTTACACCGTTTGCAGCGAATTAGATTGGTCGTGAGGCAATCAAGGCAGCCATGTATAGTGTGAAACACTGTTGTTTAGGGAGCCCTTGTTCTTTCGTAAATGTGCATTTGCTTGCTGCGTGGAATGAAACATACACAAGCGATATACAAGCACAGTGGAAAAATAGGTGCGTTCCCAGGCCAAAAAACAATACCTGTGTCTACATCGGCTCGACTGTCTGTGTTTTTTAGGGGCCTTTTTCCGCCGTTGTTATTACAATATGTTGCAGTAAACTGAATCATAGACAAACTTTCAGCTGTACCATCAACTTGTGTGGGGTGTGAGAGATAAATACATGTACAACCTCACAATATCTTGCTGCTGCAAAAAGAAAAGGAAACTGCATACCTACCGACCTTACTTCTTAAGAGGTTGCAATAAGGAACACACCTACCTGTTTTTTTGGCCGCATTGTTTGTTCCAAATTGAATTTCCATCGGTCAAAAACCATGTGTACGTGTCTATTGCAAATCCTGCACCATGATGTTGGCTCCTGTTCACATTTAGAATGAAATTAATTAATTTCCCATACCCTGGTAACCCCTGCACATGCTCACATTGAATGGCACACGCTTATGGAAGCAAGATCATTCCTGTCTCACGTGTGAAACACTTCAACATGTACACCCTTGCAACTACTTACATTCTGCAGATATACTTCTCCCCATGCTAAATATCTCCTGCACATGTTCATACAAGCACGTCTGTACAAATAGTTTCTGTAGGCACTAGTCCGCGACTAGTCACCCTGTCAGAAGTGGCTAGTCCCAAGAAGGAAGTGTGGCTAGTCCCAAAGAATTGGACACAAGTCCGGATTTCGCTTTCTCATTATGTTATAACTGCGTCTTGCATACTCATTACAATTTCTTATACACAGTAAAGGAAACAATCCTTATTTACTCTTCAGAGATTTAATTTATGTTTGAGTGGTAAATATTGTAGACTGCCATTGGGTGAAAAAGTAGAAAGTGTAGTTGATCCTAGCAAAAATTCATGTTGATGTGAAATCCAAGATGGCCGCCAAAGCTAAAAATAGAGTTTTAAAATACAACTTTGCAGCGAATACTTCTTGAAAACTATAAGTTATATTGATATGGGACTTTTTCTAAAATGATCAGCATGACATGATGTTGATCCTTGTCAAAAATCGTTTTGATTCAACGTTAAACATGGCTGCCAGCGGCCATCTTTGTTTACATAGAGTTATATAGTAAAAACTTGTAGCGACTACTCCTCTGAAACTACTTGACGGATTGTCATGAAACTTTACAGGAATGTTGCTCTTGATGTGTAATTGATCCTAGCAAAATTTCAGATATGCCAGAAATTCAAGATGGCCGTCACAGCTAAAAATAGATTTAAAAAAAATAAGTTTGTAGCGACTACTTCTTGAAAACTATAAGTGATATTGATATGGGACTTCTTCTAAAATGATCAGCATGACATGATGTTGATCAAATTGGCAAATTGTTTTGATTTGATGTTAAACATGGCTGCCAGTGGCCGTCTTTGGTTACATAGAGTTATATAGTAAAAACTTGTAACGACTACTCCGCTGAAACTACTTGACGGATGTTCATGAAACTTCACAGGAATGTTGCTCTTGATGTCTAGTTGATCCTAGAAAATTTTCAGGTCGGCCGGAAATTGAAGATGGCCGCCACAGCTAAAAACAGATTTAAAATAAATAGGTTTGTAGCGACTACTTCTTCAAAACTATGAGAGATATTGATATGGGACTTTTTCTAAAATGATCAGTATGACATGATGTTGGCCCTTGTCGAAAATCGTTTTGATTTGACGTTAAACATGGCTGCCAGCGGCCATCTTTCTTTACATAGAGTTATATAATGAAAATGTGTAGCGACTACCCCTCTGAAACTACTTAAGCGATTTTCATGAAACTTCACAGGAATGTTGTCTAATTGAGCCTAGCAAAATTTCAGGTCGGCCGGAAATTCAAGATGGTTGCCACAGTTAAAAATAGATTTTCAAAAAACAAGTTTGCAGGGACTACTTCCTGAAATCAAAATCAATCAGGAGAGCTTCACGGTCATTGACCTCTTGTTTCATTTTCTTCTGACAACTCAATCCCTCGAACGTCATTAGAACAGAATGTAAAACAATTTCTGTTACCCCACTTGCCTTTGATGTCTGAAACTATTACGCTCAACAATACACAGAGAAACAATAAAAAAGCATACCTACCGTTTTATATCAAACATACTTCCATGACCAAACGTCCTTAGTTACTCATCGAAAGAGTGCCGACAAATCAGCCTGATTGCTAATTAAAAAATGCGTTAGTGTTATTGTTTCAGTATTGCGCGACTTTCAGGTAATCACATGTATTAAATTGAAATGGAGGCGGGACTTTTGGCATGGTTACTGGTTGGGGTCACTGCTGATCGCCACTGTGGATGCTAATTGCATGACAAATTTGGGACTGAAATCTTTTAAACAGCGGCAAGCCCTACTTTCCCTTCTCTCTTTTAAATTGCACTAGTCTGGACAGAAATCTGTGGGAAAGTGACACGACCGACTTCGGCTTTGCACTAGATCAAGCGTGGGTCTATTCGATTTTTACAGCCCTGATAAGGTCACACATATAACCACTATGGTCGCACACCACATGTTGAGCAGTAAAAATATAACTTATTATTTCTCTGCCCTCCCCACAACACATCTCACCTTTGGTGAATGGAAATAATTCCACCGTATGGACTGTAAGCATGCGGAAGACATGGAAATACCCATTAAATAATAAGGCATTCCACGGTATGGACTGTAAGCATGCGGAAGACATGGAAATACCCATTAAATAATAAAGCAATATACAGGTATGCCCATTTCAGTCACGAGTCCCTACTGCATATATCGAATTATACAATGGAATGCATATTGCCAACCTCAGGAGATAATACACATGGTTGCTCATTGCCTATAACCTAACTGTTGCAAACTGCAGCGGGTTAAAGTCAATACTTGTCAAAAACAATAAACTAACATCTTGTGTGGTGTCACATATTAGTACTCAAACTTGGAAGGATGGTTGGTCATGGTCAGTAGATGACCCCTATTGATTTTGGGGTCACTAGGTAAAGGTCAACATATGGTGACATTGACTATCAAATCGATGTTCACTAGGTCAAAGGTCAAGATCGCGGTGACATTGACTATCAAACGATGTCTGATCAATAACTAGAGAATGGTTGGACCTAGGGTTCTCAAACTTGTAAGGATGGTTGGTCATGACCAGCAGATGACCCCTTTTGATTTTGGGGTCACTAGGTCAAAGGTCAAGCTAGCGATGACATTGACTATCAAAACGATGTCCTATCAATAACTAGAGAATGGTTGGTCCGAGGGTCCTCAAACTTGGAAGGATGGTTGGTCATGACCAGAACATGACCCCTATCGATATCAAAACGATCCCCGATCAATAACAAAATAATGTCCAATCAATAACTAGAGAATGGTTGGACCTAGGATCCTCAAACTTGGAAGGATGGTTGACCAATAAATATTACTGATACAGGTTGATGATACAGTCACAGGGATATTGAATATCAAAACGATCTCAGATCAATGAGAACGGTTGGACCTAGAGTCGTCAATTATGTCTTTTCGGGCGAGTGGGGGAGCCATACGTTTTTGTCCAATAACAATTTCTAGTTTTAGTTTGACATTCTTTTGATCTACATCTTTATTAATTTCGCTTAGTTTTGTACACTCTTTTTGTGATGTCTGGGCGATCTCTGTAGTGTAAGGAAACACACTTTTCTTTCGAGAAAAGAGATTCAAGTTCAAGTCTTGGCAGGGACCTGACACACTGAGTTGTACATACAATTGTTTTTTTCCACATCAGTAATGTTGTTTTTGTATATTAAACATATTTTTCAACAAAATACCTATTCTCATTTGTCACTTTCCGCCAAATCTACAACATCTCATGCACCCCACTTAAAGGGATGCACAGCAATCTTCATCTCAGATTTTGTAGTGTCCCTTCACTTCTTCAGTTCCCTACCGATTATTCAATCATGACCGTTATATCTTGGTAGTAATACTCATCCTTACAGCAGGTTGTCACACGGTTATTCTTCCGTAAATCACCCCAGCAACGACTAAGCCAGTGCCCTTCAATTAATAGATTATTGCTCCCCACAACAAAGTGTGGTCGGAGCGCCATGTTCATTTTGACGCCTATTGATTTTGGTGTCACCAGGTCAAAGGTCACATCCGGGCTAACATTGACTATCCAAACGGTGTCCGATCAATAACTACAGAATGGTTGGCAGAAGGGTACCCAAACATAGAGGGATGGTTGCTCATGACCAGTCGATGGCCCTTATTGATTTTGGGGTCACTAGGTCAAAGGTCAAGGTCGTGTTGACATTAACTATCGAAACGATGTCCGATCAATAACTACAGAATGGTTCGACCTAGGGCCCCCCAAACTTGGAAGAACGCTTTACCATTACAACTAGATGACACCTATTCATTTTGGGGTCACTACATCAAAGTTCAAGGTCGCGGTCACATTCGCTATCTAAAGATGTCCGATCAATAACTACACAACGGTTGGTCCTACGGTCCTCAACCTTGAAAGGATGGTTGGTCATGACCAGTAGATAACCTGTTCTTAGCTCCACTGATCAGAGATCAGCAGAGCTTATGCCGTGGTGCGGCGTGTCTGTCTGTCTGTAAACTTTTATTTGTAGCGACTACTCCTCTGAAAGTACTTGATACTTGACGGATTTTCATGAAACTTCACACGAATGTTGCTCTTCATGTCTAATTGATTCTAGCAAAATTTCAGGTCGGCCGGAAATACAAGATGGCCGCCATGGCTAAAAAAATATTTTCAAAATACAAGTTTGTAGCGACTACTTCTTGAAAACTATAAGTGATATTCATATGGGACTTTTCCTAGAAATGATACAGCATGACATGATGTTGGTCCTTGTCAAAAAACGTTCTAATTTGATGTTAAACATAGCTGTCAGTAGCCATCTTTGTTTACATAGAGTTATATAATGAAAACTTGTAGCCACTACTCCTCTGACACTACTTAACGGATTTCCATGAAACTTCACAGGAATGTTGCTCTTCATGTCTAATTGATCCTAGCAAAATTTCAGATCGGCCAGATATTCAAGATGGCCACCACAGTCAAAAATAGATTTAAAAAACATAAGTTTGTAGCGACTACTTCTTGAAAACTATAAGTGATATTGATATGTGACTTTTTCTAAAATGATCAGCATGACATGATGGTTATTCGAGTCGAACATTATTTTGATTAGACGTTAAACATGGCTGCCAGTGGCCATCTTTGTTTACATAGAGTTATATCATGAAAACTTGTAGCGACTACTCCTCTGAAACTACTTGATGGCTTTTCATGAAACTTCACATGAATGTTGCTCTTCATGTCTAAATGATCTTAGCAAAATTTCAGGTCGGCCGGAAATTCAAGATGGCCGCCATGGCTAAAAATAGATTTTTAAAAAATAAGTTTGTAGCGACTACTTCTTGAAAACTATAAAAGATATTGCTATGGGACTTTTTCTAAAGTGATCAGCATGGCATGATGGTTATAGGAGTCGAACATCATTTTGATTCAATGTTGAACATGGCTGTCAGCGGCCATCTTTGTTTACATAGAATTATATAATGAAAACTTGTAGCGACTACTCCTCTGAAACTATTTGACGAATTTCCATGAGACTTCACAGGAAAGCTGCTCTTGATGTCTTATTGATCCAAGCAAAATTTCAGGTCGGCCGGAAATTCAAGATGGCCGCTACGGCTAAAAATAGATTTTCAAAAAGCAAGTTTGTATCGACTACTTCCTGAAATCAAAATCAATCAGTAGAGTTTCAAGGTCATTGACCTCTTGTTATTTTCCGGTCACTAGATCGGAGGTCAAGGTTGCGGTGCCCTTCACTATCAATACGATGTCCTATCAACAACTACAAACTTGATGGATCTAGGTCCTCCAACTTGAAAGGATGAATGGTTGCTCATGACCAGTACATGACCCTTATCCTTATTCATTTAAAGGTCAAGGTGCCGGTGACCTTCACTATCAAAACGATCTACATGCAGTCCGTACTTCCCATGGTATAATATATGTGTTATACCTTTTCTTGTTATATAACAGTGCGTTGAAACATTACCTTTAGTCAAAAGTCAGATTTTTAAGAATACATATAGCCGGAATACATATAGCCAGAACTCAGCTATAGTGAATCGTCGGTTTTAGCGAAGTTTTTTTCTCTTCACCGACCAGCTCCTCGAGTCTTTGCTTAACATAAAAATAGCGAATATAGCGCTTTCTTGGTTATAGCAAAGCACTTAAATTGGACGTTTAGTTTCAAATAAAAACATTTAATTTTTATTTTGTTCTCTGCCATTGCTACACCAAATAGAACTCTCTATTAATTGTACACACACCACACATGATGCTGTAATTCCAATACAATATCATTAAACATATATGTACTACACTTTTCATTTTTATTGCCGCTCGCCGTCATAGTATAGATTGTATACTATGACTTTTCTTGTTAGCTCTACTGGCAAGGCCAGCAGAGCTTATGGGATGGCGAGTTGTCCGTCGTCCAACGTCCGTCGTCCGTCCGTTATCTTTTACATCGTTAAAACGATAGGGTCTTCATTTTTGATCCGATCGTTACCAAACTTTATCAGATTGTTAATATCACTGACAGCTCAGACAAGTTCGAAAAACAAGTTCGAAAACCAGCCAGGTCGAACAATTAACAGCAGTTATGGCCCTTGATTTAGTTAAAAATGCTGTATTGCCGCGTTAAGACGATAGGACCTTCATGTTTCATCCGCTCTTTACCAAACTTTACCAGATAGTTAATATCAATATCCCACGTCCAAATCGGATTCGTAACCAGAGTATGGCTGATGAGTTAGTTAAAAATGCTGTATTTTGCCTGTTTAAGACGATAGGGCCATCATTTGGCTTGATTTCAACAAAACTTTGACTGGATGATTAGTACGAAGCCTAGTTTTGCATATCGTCACCGTGTTCCGGTTGAATAAATTTGACATAGTTATGGCCATGTAAAGGTTTTACTACACACACTTCTTCCGGACTATTTCTCCTCAACCCCAGTCCGAATTTCAACGAAACTTTGCAGGGATGATCATTACCAAGAAAGAAATATAAAAAGATCGGACAGGGAAAGTAGCATTCAAGGAGGACAGTCAACCACAAAACACAGAAACAAACACGCAAACAGACAAAGAAGAAGGCAAAAGTAATAATAAATGCAAACGACATCACAAACACAAAAGGGTTGACAATAGGGCTACCGCCTTGTAAATATAATACAAAAAAACAATAGCCTAGAAAGCCTTGTTGTGCATACCATCGCCTTGTTCTAGTTGATTGATTTCTTTTTGATTTTTAAAATATTTAGTACAAAAACTTGATTCGGACTAATTCTCCTGAACCCATGGCCGGATTTCTACGAAATTTTGCAGGGATTATCAATACAAGCCTAGTTGTGCATATCATCGACGTGTTCCGGTTGAAAGATTGTTAGCGGAGTTATGGCCCTTTAAATGTTTCAATACACAAACTTCGTCTGGACTAGTTCTCCTGAACCCCTGGCCAGTTTTCAACGAATCTTTGCAAGGATGATCAGTATCTAACCTGGTTGTACATACCCTCGCCGTGTTCTGATTGAATGATGTTTGGCGGGGTTATGGCTCTTTAAATGTTTTAGTACACAAACTTTGTCCTGACTAGTTGTCCTGATCCCTGACCGGATTTCAACGAAACTTTGCAGTGGTGATCAGTACCAAGCCTTGTTGAAAGATTATTGGCGGAGTTATGCGCTTTAAAGGTTTTATTACACAAACTTTGTCCTGAGTAGTTGTCCTGATCCCTGACCGGGATGATCATTATCAAGCAAACCTAGTTGCGCATATATTCGTCGTGTTCCGGTTGAATGAATTTTGGAGGATTTATGGCCCTCTCCACAGTTGGGGAGACATCTGTTCTTACTACAAACAACCTCTAGTTCTAATTTGGTATTGTTATTTAGGGACTCGAGGCATAACATAATTATATAAAACGGGTTTTGATCTACAGCATAAAGGGCCCCTCTACAGGGATACAACTTGGAGAACTTGCATTATTTTACTCCTTGTGACGTTAACTCCCTCCATACCTTTGAGATTTCAAGTTCATGTGTGTATTTCTTAGTTGTGATGTGTAGCTGCACAATAAGTTTTTGCATTTTGGCTCGATCTGCTGGGCCCCCTAGGAGGTAATCGGGTAAAAAAATGAATATCTTGTCCAATTCTGCTTAAAGGGGCCATCTACATGGGTACAATTTGGGAACTTGCATTAATTTACATGTTCAACTGCCATTTTTTCAAAATGCAGGGCAAATGGTTTTGTCATAAGTGCTACAACAACTAATATTCCCTCCCTCCCCCACCACCAACTGCAGACTCCATATAGCCAGTAGAGAGATACAGGCCGTCATGGGCCTCTTGTCATAATGCTCAGCACTAAAATGTTTGAGATTCGTACTTTCCTCGGAAAATTCGTACTTCACAATTTAATTAATGTTTTTGTAAATTGGCCCTCGCTAATTAAGGACCATAAAATAAAATTGGACACCATTATGGATCAGCTCTCGGATTTCAGTGCGTCTTTGACCTACCATCGATCTGAGTCTTATATATATGCAAAATAGTAAATTATTTCCATGTGTAGGTGTATCGCCGTTTAGACTGTTTAGTAATTAAGTTTGTTTAAATTGTACGTGACACCAGCATGCCACAAACTGTTAAACACATATATAACCGATGTCATGATGATTTTTGCTCATGTGTCAATCTTATTTTCAGCATTTTGGTATTGTTCTTTATACGATGCTATCACATAGTTAATGGTATTTATATACTCTACACGAGCTATTATTGGAAACAGCATTTATAAAAGTTCAATGTATTTGTTGAACAAGTGCATTACTATATAATGATATAGTGTCGACCACTTTGTATAGCACTGATCATGGGAAGTATATTACCTTTGCTTTTCAATATATGTTTGCATATAGCATTACCTGTACTAGTTTTCACTATCGGTTAAGAATGTCTTCAAGTGTGTACATGATTTTCTTATTTTGGTATCATTGGTATGTCTGATGCTTGGTGATATTATATATGTCATATTACAGTTATATTTTGCCTTTAACTTAAAGAGGTATAATCATCTCATTAAAGTGTTTGGTTAAACTGTGGGGAATAAGGTACAGCGTGTTTTATTGGCTTAGCCAATCACATTACAGGAACAATGCGTTTAGTATACACTGGTTCATCTTATCATTGAAATTTGTTGTGAAAAGTGTCCATGCAAAGATTTGTGTTTTTATCAGAAAGATGGATATTCTAGTGGGGCAGATTGGTGAAAAAAATGTGCATTGTTTGATAAAAGCACCAAACTTTGCACATAGCTAGACAATACCGTACTGAAAAAAAATGGCTATGGACCCACGCCAGATTTTTCAAAATGGCCGCCATTTTCAAAATGGCCGCCAAATATGTAATAAATAATCAGTTGATCCTATATGTATCAGGTTTTAACAACATATATTATGGCAATCGCAACAAATTCCGCAAAATAATAGACAAAGGGTCATGCAATACAATCTGGTTATATTTTAAGTTCAAAATGGCTACCGTTTTCAAAATGGCCGCCAAAATGTGTTGAAAATAGTAAAATTTATAATTCGTTTAATAGTTGTTTGTAAGAAAATAATTAATATGTTGAATTTGTACACTCAGTTGTCTTGGCATATTATTTGTTTGTTAATATTGTAATAAAGAGTTATTTAGAAGCACCCTATGGTTAATGTGTTGAGGGATTTACAAGTTTAAATCACATTTCACTTCCGGTTGACTCTAGGTTTTCTCGAGCCTTTGGAATTTCTGAAGGGTACTAAACTAATTTTCTTATCAGAAACTTCATTATAAAATATATTTATAAAACCCTAAAATACATTAACTTGGTAAACCTTATTTTCTCGCATATATATGTATCATATTAGGTTCCGATTAACGGCAGATTAGGGTGTCTCACCAGCCTTTTCTAACTTTGGAAAACTTTTTTGGATTTTAATCAGACTATGCGAGCTGCCTTAAAATGCATTTTAATGCTTGGAAAACAATAGTAAGTATGATCAACAAGATCCTTTACACATTTTTGAATGTCACTTGCAGAATGTTTAGTATGTGACGGCTATCATGCAAAACAAAATCAGAGCTCTGGCTAACTGGCATAGCAATCGGTTGCGGCTAGAAGAGAAACTAAAAACACGTTTATTAAAACAGAGATGAAGATGTGCCTTGTATCAGACAACGAGAATCTAGGACTGATCTCAATCATTTCACTAAGATGATACGATACAATGCGTGTGATGCACGTGGCAGGTGGCAAACAATACTTCATTAAACTTATGCTATATACAGTAGACACAGACGTTGTATTACTTGTTATAGCAGTGGTAATGTAAATACAGTTAGATGAGCTATGTGTTAGTTTTAGGAGCTAGGAATCACTTTAGGTGATTCGTTGCACACTGTATTGCCTATTCATTAGTTCATATAAAATAAGACGAATAGTTGCTTTTCACACTTACTAGATGCAACGAAATATCTTCATTTGCTGAAAAAGGTAAAACCTGTGCATGGAGAATCTGGCAATACTATGTTGAGGTTGAACAAGCTTTCCAATTCCAAAATTTGTTCTTGTTGGAAAATGTATGACAACAGGAAGTGCATGTTCGACAAGAGGAAGTGCTGTTGATGTCGCAAAGAATGGTTGACATTCAATGGTTCCAAGATACAACAAGTCCATGTCACCAATTGATGTAGCTCTTTTCAAGGACACCTACCGAGTTGTTTACAGGTTGTAATTGGACATTGTTGGAGACATGGCCTTTAGGTCCACCTTTGAAATGCCTACATCCGGTGACTGCGGTTGGAAGAGGGTATGTTGAAGCCATTCTCGATAACACTACCACAGGCATCAGCGTTTGCAAAGGATTTATTAAATGTAGATGTCAAAGAGACAAGTGTGTTGCAATTTAAAACGAAGTGTTAAAGCAGAAATGATGTTTACAGTCTTTTAAAAATGGGATGTTGGGTACTGTGACTGTGATTAAGAAAATTTATACCGTTCAGATCATAGATAGTAAGATAAGATTACATTTATGTTAGCTGTCATTTTGAAAATGTTCAAATGATATGACCACTTATTACATTTGAATGTGTGTATATAACAAACTTCTTTTTGATTTTGTTTTCTGAGAGTGTCTTGTTAATATTGTTTAAATCAACAAATGTAATTTAAGGTCGTAATTAAATCTTAATTCCGATAAATTGTAGATGAAAAATATTGTTTAAGCATCCTTTCCTATATGTTTTCTCCAAGAGTTTAGAAGACTCGGCAAGCTTGATTTTTTATAACCTGCGGCGTCCCATTAGTTTTGTTACTTTATATGCATGTTTTAAAATCAGTTTTTATAATTATGTAAATAGTTCAAAGCAAATTAGTTTTACATATTACTCATTGGGAAATATATTGCACCAATACAATATTAAAACTTGTAATACAATAACCACAAACAATAAAAAATTCTGCATTGTATTTAAGTATATGCAAGAAGTTTTAAAGTTAACCTGATATTGGATTAATCAATTTGGATGCTTGATAAATGATTCAAGATTGTTGCGTATACCTTTAATAGTGTTTCACCAAGTCACTGGATGTATACTTACGAGTTATTATATACTAAAAGCCGCTAATAGAGATGAGACTGAAACTTAAACACACTTCAGAAATGCTTAAGGCTAAAGACAACTGAGACAAAACTAGTCTCAAAGTTGCATAGTATGTATACATGTGTAAAACCCCTAACCCCTGAAGTATAGGGGTGTATCTAACAACTATTTATTGAAGTATAGACATACACATAAATATATCAAGACAACACCCTTTGTAAAACACATCAACATTTTGATTGCTTTATAAAAAAATAAAATTAAAAAAAAAAGCGGTTTTTGGCGGCCATTTTGAAAATGGCGGCCATTTTGAAGAAAAAAATGACCCAAATTATATGGCATATTTTATTGTCCATAAATGTTCTGAATTTAGTGTATTTACAGTAACAAGTTTTGATGAAATCAATTAATTATGGGCTTCATTAATTCTTTATGGAATATTTGGCGGCCATTTTGAAAATGGCGGCCATTTTTCAAAATCTGACGTGGGTCCATAGCCAGAAATGTTTAGCAGAGTATTGTCTAGCTATGTGTCAAGTTTGGTGCTTTTATCACAAAATGCACAATTTTACCAATATATGTCACCAATCTGCCCCACTATTCCGCCAATAAAGTACTATGTAAAAAAATAAAACTTGTTTATAATATTTTATCAGTTGTCAGTAGTTGAAAATTCATTGCTGAAAAACTTCCTCACTATCGGTTGAGTTTGTTCCCAATGGGAACATAGATATAATCCAACGGTTTTCAACCAGTAATTACCAAGTATCAATTTAAGTATTTTCTAGGGAAAATTATGCTTTTAGCCTTTTATATTGACAGGTTGGAACTTTATAGAGATGCGGTATAATGCCATATTTCACAGATAAGGGACGATATCAACACGCCTAAATCGAACAGCCGGGCATTTTATATAGCTAAGAGACGTTATTAACATGCGTGGACATTATACAGGTAACTAATATGGTGAGATATTGTAACTTCTATAGGGACACTACCAACAGCTGTCATCTGTAACACCCAAAGAGAGACTATCAGCAGCTGGCGTCTATGACATCCACAAGTACACTATCAATAGCTTGCGTCTGTGACATCCACAGGGACACTATCAACATCTAGCATCAGTAAACTCTACAGGGACACTATCAAAAGCTGGCGTCCGTGACACCCACAGGGACACCATAAACAGATGGCGTCTGTGACATCCACAGGGACACTATCAAGAGCTATCGCCTGTAAAAACCAAAAGGAGACATCACATATTGCGTCTGTGACATCCACATGAACTGTATCAACATATTGCGTCTGTGCCATCCACATGAACACTATCATCATATAGTGTCTGATCAACAGATAGTGTCTGTAACATTTACAGAGACACTTTCAACAGCTAGCATATGTAACATCCACGGGGACACTTTCAACAGCTGGCATCCGTTACATCCACAGGGACACTATCAAAGGTTGGCGTCTCTTACATCTACAGGGACACTATCAACAGATAATGTCTGTAACATCCACAGGGAGACTTTTAACAGTTAGCGCCTGTGACATCCGCAGGGACACTATCAACATATGGCGTCTGCAATATCCACAAGGACACTTTCTTTAGCTGGCGTCTGTTACATCCACAGGGACAGTATCAAAAGTTGGCGTCTCTTACATCCATTAGGACACTATCAACAGATATTGTCTGTAACAACCACAGACAGGACACTATCAACAGCCGGCGCCTGTAACATCCCCATGGACACTATCATCCACTAACGTATGTTACATCCACAGGGACACTATCAACAGCTCGAATTTATACTGTCCTTATGCACACTATCAACAGCTAGTGTCTTTAACATCCACATGGGCACTATCAAAAACTATCGTCTTAACATCCATAGGGACATTTTCATTAGCTAGCGATAGTCACATAACTCAGAGACACTCTCAACAGCTGGCGTCGGTAACATCCCCAGGGACACTACCAACCACTAACGTATGTAACATCCATAGGGACACTATTAACAACTGACGTATGAGACATTAACAGGGACACTATCAACAGCTACGCTGTAATATTTACAGGGACACTATCAGCAGCTAGCATATGTACTGTCCTTATGGACACTATCAACAGCTATCGTCTTAACATCCATAGGGTCATTATCAACAGCAATCGTTAGTACTAACCTCAGGGGCAATTTTAACAGTTAGCGTTAGTACTGTCCTCAGGGGCAATATCATCAGCTAGCGTTAGTACTATCCTGAGGGGCAATATCAACAGCTAGCGTCAGTACTATCATCAGGGGCAATATCAACAGCTAGCGATAGTACTTCCCTCATGGACAATATTAACAGCTAGCGTTGGTACTGTCCTAAAGGGCAATATTAACAGCATGCGTTAGTACTGTCCTAAGAGTCAATATCAACAGCCAGCTTTAGTACTATCCTCAGGGGCAATATCAACAGCCAGCGTTAGTACTGTCCTCAGGGGCGCAATATCAACAGCCAGCTTTAGTACTATCCTCTGGGGGCAATATCAGCAGCTAGCGTTAATACTGTCCTCAGGGGCGCAATATCAAAAGCTAGGGTTAGTAGTCCTAATAGTAGAGCAACAATGAGCTGAAAAGATGCATATTTCAAGGGGGTACCGGACCCGAGGTATAACAAGCACTGTCATATATCAACATGTTAGGCATTGTCTAAAGTATTTGGGACTACCGGCATTAATTCTGAAATTTTGATACTAACTTGGCAATTCAAGATGGCGTCCAAGATGGCCGCTTTCGGTTAGAAAACCTGATATAAAACTGAACAATGAATGCAGGAATTGTTTTCACCTCGATACTCTGTAAATGTTAATAACACTTACAGATCATTTCGTTAAATAAATTTTAAAAAAAAATCACCTTTTATAATTTAGGGATCAACATCTAGGTCAAAAGGTCAAAATAGTTCAACAAATGACAATTGACTATACAACAGTTAGTACTGGGACATTAATTTTTGGTATAAAACACATTATTATACAGCAAAACAATTGTAAGAAAGAGTTCCTTAAATAAATGATTTTAAATGTTATCTTAGTCCAGGACATTCAGAGATATCCAAGATGGCGCCAAATTACCAGTATTTATTAATTACGCAAAACATGAGCATGTTCAAAAAGTAATATTTAAGGTATTTTATATTTTAAAAATATAAAATGGCATTTGTTAAAATTTAAAATATTTTTTTTAAACATGTTCACCTTTTATAATTTAGGGGTCAACATCTAGTTCAAAAGGCCAAATGAGTGCAACAAATAACAATTGACTATACGAAAGTTAGTGCTGGAACAACAGCTTTTGGTATAACACACATTATTATACACCAAAACAATTGTAAGAAAGCGTGCTTTAAATAAATGGTTGTAAATGATAAATAAACATCACAAATTGCTTATATAAACATCATTTAAATATTAGGATTTTTTTAATAACGTAAATGCCTAATGATTATCAATGTTAACACTAAGGTAGTAAGAGGACAACAACATAATTAACGTTTACGCTACTTATGGCATAGGTCTACGTTTACTTAACGTTTCGGTCTATGAAAGAATTACGGTAAAGAGGATTCATACACGATTTTGTTGGTGATAGAAGTTGTTCACATACATTGTAAGGCTGTGTTCCTGATTTAACACTGACAAAGGAAACAACTTGCCTCGCGTTTTTTGACGTGTACTAACAAAAAAAAGAAAGATGACTTGAAAATTGAAAAGCAGTGATAATGAATTAACGGAGTACTCCATAAAAGCTGAATAAATTCAAAACATGGAGTGACAAACGGCACAATTTCTTTTCCAATAGCATTTGCTGTAACACTGTCAGACGTTAGAGACAATTTTGCCACAAACCTTCAGGAAGAGTCAGTAACCAGTAGTCTCATCTACTTGAATCATCTGTTTGTCCTCTGCTTGATGAGTCGTGAATTATAACACCTGTTCAGTTTTGGAACTGGCGTGGGCCAGTTGATAGCATGGTAGACTTGAAACTAGAGGACCTGAGTTCAAGTCTCACCGGCGCCACTGAGTTTAGTCAGTGTGTTTTGGGGTAAGGCACTTTCCCTTAGTCTCATTCGTCAGATGGAGGTGTTACCAGGGTGTTCCCATGTATCAGAGTCTATAATTCAAGCACGTTAAAAGATTGTTTCATTGGTAAGAATTCGCTTGGTTTTCTGACTCCTATGTATCCTTCGCCTTTCTCTGGATGGCTCTAGATAATATATTATGTGTTGATGAGCCTTTGAACAACATTCAACAAACAGATTTTGGAATGATGGAATAATTTTTATATAGATGATAATACCAAAGTATTAACTTCAATGAAACGGCTAAAATAATAAATCACAATGGGCTTTGATGTCTGTAGAATGCATGTAGTGTTTGACAGCTATATTGATTACAGCATCTAAGCACAGAAACCAGCTAAACATGGTGAGGTTGATTGTTTGAACACGAACACATGTTATGTCACTATCTACCCGATTTGAAAAAAATATCCAGATAAAAAATGATGCTGACAAAAGCAAATTCAAAGATGAGCTTTGAACTTCTACACCTTGTATTCTATAAAGCACTCATGCTTTGTTGAATGAAAATCATTCTATGATCATTTGGGATGATATTCAGGATTATGCCTTACAGTTTTAGCAGTAAAACATAGTTTGTTGGTTATGCTGAGGAGCTCTTCTCTTAGAAGAAACTGTGACAATACTGCTATTGCATGCTCACGTTGTAGAAAACATGAGTGCAACGCATGCAGTTGTTCAAATACTATAAGTGGTGCATACTGGTCATGATAGAAACCAGCTCATAAACTATTCACTAAACTCATGGCCAAAAATGAAATGTGTGTTTCACACTATATATTGTTATACACAAAGCGATACATGCAAATGTCAAACGTCTGCATTGAAATAAATAGAGAGATGCAACGCAGTATCACGATGTAAAGGGAAACATGACTACTGTTTTTAATATTGACATGAATAGAGATGAACACGTTTTGAACATTACGAACACTAAACCAATAACATTGCCACCAATGGCAGTTTTCTCTTGCACTAAAAGTGACTTGCTCGGATGTACTTATCAACTTTTAATAGAAAGGAGTGCTTTGACACAAATAGTCAAAGCTAATATCCACAAACCAACCAACTGCAGTTATGAAATAGCTAGACAATCCATCATGATTGATGTGCCCATCAGCAGTGATCTGGAGTTTTCAAATGAACCACAATGTACAATTGTTTGAGGCTTCTGCAACAATTTGAATCTACAACCATCACGGTTGATGATTCAAATTGCTGCAGAGGCATTTTACCATACTACCTTCAGTATCATGTGCATTCACAAAATGATGACTACAACGATCATGACTTATTGCAGAGAGTACAATTAAATGCCAAATGATAATATTAACAATCGGTTATATTCTTAGAAAATATAGGAATGTGAGGCCTGGAAAGTTAAAGGGACACACGGCTATTTTGAAGTTTGTACCAAACATTAAAATTAGCATCTCGATTTCTTAATCCAGTATATCTTTTACTTTAAAACTGTCTACAAGTAATTAAATAAAAGTTCAATTGTCTTGGTTCAATTGTCTAGCGGGACGCCGCCAGTTTTAAACAAATCAAGATTGTCGTGTTTTCCTTTTAACAGGTCAAAGTAACGTTTTTTCCTCCTGACAAGCGGGAGTCCGCAGTTAAATAAAGCCATGTATGTTTTATAATTTATATGTGTGTGTTTTCTCAATACTAATATTTGTATTGTTTGGCACTAATTTGACATATATACCTATACTTTGACAACTAAATTATAAGAGAATAATTTGTATTGTATAATGGTTTCTTTCGTATGTCACGTTCATTTAAACAGCATATTTACTAAATTTAGAAGGAGCAAAATTTCCCACGAGCTGCTTTCTTCGTTATATCAGGTTTAAAAGGAAGCCATCTATGAAACACTTCTGGCACCAGCAAATATCTTACTACGGTACACAGTCTTGTTCTTCCTTTTACATAGGAAGGTTCAGAATCGGGCCTATGCCTTCTCCGAGCATTACTAAAGCAGCACAAACATTAGCATAACTATGTTGTTATCTTACTGCCATGACGCATACATTTTTAAGCTTACCATCCCCCCTCTGCGAATTAGATGTTGCAAGATTTGAAATAATGCATGAAAACAATTTAGTTTTAATTGGGACTATTTTACTACAAAAATAATACGTACTTAAATCGATACGCATATGTAAACATTTTAAACCGAAGCTCGATAGTAGAAAATTACTAAAAAAAAGGTATGATTTTCTGAAAGAACATACATTAAGCTTCAAAATGAGACATGTGTGCCATCTGAGCGTTGGAGCTTTAGTGAGTTTTGGGGGAAAACGTTGCGTTTTTAGACGAAAATCGCCGAAATCTGGAATTATTTTTTAGCAAAAGAATGGAATATATTAGAACCAATTTGAATTGATGGAATCTTTCTCGGAACGCATCTCTACATGTCCCACCATATAATTTATTGATCCGATACTTAAATATTGAGATTTTGGGTAAAAATGTTAAAAAATTGAATAAAATCGCTGATTTCTGTAATACATTGGGGGTATTTAACTAACAATTAGAAATATATCTAATACAATAGAAAAAAGAAATAGTGTAACCATTTTGGGCAGGATAAGTTCCAGTGATTAAGTAGAAAAAAGTTCCAATCCGCATGATGTTTGGAAATGCCTTAATTTTTGGGCAATCGCCGGAATCTGGAATTATTTTTTTTAATTTGTTCGAACAATAAACTTATCAAATTGAAGCAATAGAATGTTGCACAGCATACATATTCAAGTTTTTCCTGACACAATATATAACATATGTGCTCAAATATTGGCATTTTAGGGCAAAATGTTGGAAAAAATGACAAAAATGACTGATTTTTGTAATCCATTGGGGTAATGGGTTAAAATTTAGAAAAAAATATTTAATACAATAGAATAAAGACATATTGTAACATTTTGGTTAGACATAGGTCCAATAATTAAGTAGAAAAAAAGTCCTGAACCATATGATGCTTAAAATATTGCCTTAATTTTCAGGCGAAGAATGTGTATTTCCGTCAAAAATCGACGGAATGTGGAATTATCTTTTGAAAATAGTTTCAACATAAACTTATCAAATTGAAGCAATAAAATGTTGCACACTATACATATCCAAGTCATTTATTGTATCAGATATAACATATATGCTCAAGTATTTATATTTTTGGGCAAAATGTTGAAATAATGACTAAAATCGCTGATTTCTGTAATGCATTGAGGTATTGGGAAAAAATTAAAAGTGCATAGAAAGAACGGGAAAAAATAATATTATAACATTTCTGCAGTCCAATGTGCAATATTATACCAGAAAACCCATAAGAAGGTGGTAAATGCTGCTTTATTTTGTTGGAGGAAAATGTGTTTCTATTAAAACATAAACGAAATCTGGATTTCTTTCTTCAAAAAGTAATCTAAACATACATGTTACAACGACATATTGCCAGATGAGAGAAAAAAGTGCCGTATTTCTTCTATGGAACATTCCTACTCTCACCGGCGATATTGCCATTGACCCATCATATGTTGTCCAAGGAGTGCATGGCACGCTGACATTTTATTTGCTTTTATAAGCAAAGAAGCTTGCTCTAGCTGATACCTTATGGGAATTTGTTAAAAAATGACATGACAGAACCTCCTGAACAAATACAACACATCATTTACTAGTTATTGGGCTGGCTGTAGACCCCCCTCCCCCATGGGGGATTTTGTAGGGTATGATTTTCTGAAAGAACATACAATACGTTTCAAAATGAGACAGGTGTGCCATCAGTTCTGAGCATTAGGCTTTAGTGAGTAACGTACATGTAAACTATGTTACCTTATATCACAATTAAAATTTCAATGTACATTAAACACATTGAATATAAATTAAATCAAAACAATGTAAAAAACATAATATATGTACTTTTATCAATATAAGTTGAGAAGCGCTTCAAACGTAATGAAACTATTCTGTAATTTACGTTACACCACATTCATTACCAAAAAAACTTATTATTAGTTGAAATAGGTTGCTGTAAAAACTGGTGTACGTCTGTAAGTAAGAGTTTCTATATATCAACATGTTAATAAGACTGTGTATAATATGCATATGTATACTAGTCGAAATTTAGGTGTAACACAATAAAAAGAAATCAAACATGGCGTCCAAGATGGTCCCGTTGTGTCACAAGAGCTGTAGGTCGGCCCAGCTGCCGTCGGCCAAGGGTCACTCAACGCTATTTCTCTATAACTATACTGTATATAGCTCTAGGTGCCATGTTCGAGGCCCGAACACAGGGTAGCACCTCCCCCTGATACGTTACGTAAGCGACTGAGTGCCAACGCGTAAGGGGGACCCTTTACCGAGGCTTGGCCACAATTCCCGTTGGGTCGGCCCAGCGGCCGGTCGGATGTGGGTCGCTCAAGGCTATTTCTTTCCATATAACTATACTGTATATAGCTCTAGGTGCCATGTTCGAGACCCGAACTCGGGAAGCCCTTCCTCCTGATACGACCTAAGGACTTAATGCCACAAAACCTGTAGGTAGGACCAGCGGCCGTCAGCTGCGGGTCTCTCAAAGCTATTTACTATATGGCATGTTCGAGCCCCGAACTCAGGTAGCCTTCCCCCTGATAACGACCTAGGGACCAAGTACCACGCGTAGCGATGACCGTTGTCGAGGGGCTGGCCACTGGTCCCGTTGTGTCACAAAATATATGGCGGGTCGGCCGAGCGGCTATCGGCGACGTTCGTTCAAACGCTATTTCCCTCTATATAACTGTATTAGCTCTATGTGCCATGTTCGAGACTCGAACTCGGTAGCCCTCACCCTGAAAGGCCTAGGGACCTAGTACCAGGCATAGCGGGGACCTTTGACGACGGGCTGACCACCGGTCCCGTTGTGTCGAAAATATGTGGATCGGTCCAGCGGCCATCGGCCGAGGGTCGCTCAACGCTATTTCCCTTTATACATATATAACTATACTGTATATAGCTCTAGGTGAGTTACGAGGTTCGAGACCCTCCCAACTGATACCAGCCTAGCGATCGAATGCCATGCGTTGCCGGGACCTTTGCCGACGGCTGTCCACTAGTCCCGTTGTGTCACCCATATCTGTATTCGTCCCCAGCGCGCCGTCGGCCGAAGGTCGTTCAACGCTATATCCTTCTATATAACTGTATATAGCTCTATGTGCCATGTTCGAGACTCGAACTCAGGTAGCCTTTCCCCCTAATATGGACTAGCGACCGAGTGTACCTGGACCTTTTGCCGACAAACTGGCCACCGATCCCGTTGTGTCGCAAAATCTGTGCGGTCGGCCCAGTGGCCGTACGCAGAGGGTCGCTCAACGCTATTTCTCTATTTATAACGTATACTGTATATAGCTCTATGTACCATGTTCGAAATGCCGGTAACGTGGTAAAGTACAAGTCGCCAGTGGTACACATACATGTTCCAAAATGCTCTACACACCAAATATATGTCAGGAAAAACTGGAATATGTGTTCTGTGCAACATTCTATTGCTTCAATTTGATAAGTTTACGTTCAAACTAAT